>JAQGAS010000734.1:0-35358 GCA_034686365.1 Pachymerium ferrugineum | reverse complement strand
CCCACCACCACCACCACCAAGAATACCCCCACCACCACCTCGACAGTAAGTCAATTGGAATTTATTTTCGATATGTCAACATATTGTTTCACACACAAAATCTATTCAGCTGCATTGGTGTTACCGTTCCTTTCGTAATGCTCTTATTCAGCTATAAATTATACACATGCAAGCATGTTCCTAATCATGTGATCAAAGTGCTTTTGATTAAAATTCAAAGAACTGCTGACTAAATCGAGAAATGGAAACAGCAAAAATGGAAAAATAGTTTTTACTAACAATTAACCCGCCAGCAGCAATTGTGGCAGCAATGTTAACACCAGCTTCAAAATGCTGATATTCCAAATACATTATCGCCGCACCTGTAATTTGCTTTATGCTGCGTTTTCAAAATTCCGTCGGTTTAAACGTGAATATGAATACAAATACAAAAATACAGTAGTAAGAAAATAAAACTCTAATAAAATTATCTAATTACCTTTTCTGTGTTCTAGACCACCAGCCTACCCTGACGAAAGTGAAGAAGAAATCGGAGGCCCAAGTGACAGAAGAACTACTACTATTCGTCCCATAATCCCACCTCCACGACCGCCACCATCTCCTGTCCCGCCTCCTCGTCCGCCACCACCACCATCTTCATCTGGAGATAAAGAATGGGAAGGCGATTCTCGATACCACGCATTTCATCAATTTCATTTCGAACCTCGACAACGAACTCCACCTCCAACGTTTGTAAGGCCACCTCAAAGTCCCTCAGCTCCTCCGGTTATCATCATTGACCAACCAAGTGGTGGCGAGCAAAGAAGACCTCGGCCTCCACCGTCACAACCTTCACCCCCTAGTTACCCTTCCGAGGACTTAAGATCATTCGGTACTCGCAGTTTAGGTTGAATTAACGAAATAAGCACTTAATTAACGGTTGAAATTTTTTCGCAATGTGTATTGCACACATGTTGGTTAGTGCTTAAAGTAAGTTCTTAATTAAACCTTAAAGACAAGTATCAGGAGTACGGATTTGACATTAAATTTTTCGGTAATATATCTTACGCTTTCTACTGGAGGTCTGTTTTCAGACTTGAATCCTGTTAGTCAGTTCTGACTAAGTTAACTGAAACCGTATTGAACTTAAATTTATTCATCTTCAAATTTCTATTTGTATTGCTTTAATATTAAATTATGCAAAGCATATTCTACGCTAAATAAAATCCAAAAGTTTAGACTGCGGTATTCTTTTAAATTTCAACTGATCATTGGTGGTGGTTTGATATTAAAACCTATTTAAATGAAGAGGTTGGATTCAAAACGAGGTTTAAATTGGGTTTTTTTTTCTATTACTTTGAGTGTTAGTTCTCATGGTGATGGAAATTATCTTGTTTTTAAATTACGTATATTATACATTGTGTACATATGAAAAAGGTAAAATGTTCCCCGCTCCCTATCAACATGTTATAGTAATGTAAAATGTTTGTTTCCAAGCAAATAAAGAAAATCAATCATCTACCTTAAATGCCTCTTCATTTCCCGAATGAGATTGCCGACGTGATTCCTTACAAATCATTATTTCGTATGAACCTATTTCCTTCGGAGTGTTTTCCCGAGTAATGATAACGACATTTTCCATAAGCACCTAAAAATAAATCTTCTTTTAATTTTAAATCTTTTCACCTTAAACTCGATTTCATGCTAAAGAGTAGTTTTGGCAATATTTTTCTCTGAATGTGCATTAGCTTGAAACTAGTTTTAATTAACAGTGGTATGTGAGAAACGCAATTACTCATACCGGTGTGAGAACCAACAGACGTAGCATCTTGAGGTAACGGCGAGTAACCGCTCAATAAATGTATAGGTAAGTCAGACTGCTCTACCTATAAAACAAAATTTTTAATTATTAAAAGGCCGATTTAATTGAATAAATAATTCAATCCACCTGTTGATTCGACAATGGTTTGACAACTCGCCCGTACTTGCCGACACGAATCGCCTCTTGCAGTTCACTTTTTTTAACTGGATCACAATCAAGAAATTTTAGATTTTGAAGTTTGTACAATACGTAATACCTAAACAACCAACCTTTAGATGTTTAAAACAATTACTCAAAGGTGTGTAATTTTATTTACCTATAGCGTTGATAATCATCATCATCTTTATCTGCTTTTGACAGCTGATGGTCACAAGCTTCGTTAAACAACAAGCTGAGATAACGTAAATTTGGGAAAAAAGTTTTTATTTTTTCGAGCAAGCTGTCCAAATCAGTAATCTAATCAGATTAAAGTGTTTAAAGCGGTTGAATGAAATTTGCATACGACTTAATTACTTTATTTTTGTTGAGAGACAATGTACGGAGGTATGGATTGAATTTGAACGCAATCGAATCATCCAGTTGATTGTTATCCAAGATTAATTCTTCTAGAAATTCGAATTTTTCCAAACCATCCAAATTTCTAAAATTATAAGAAAATTAAATTAGTAGTTTTTATTACATTTAAAAAAGGCACTACCAAAAATAATTTTTTACATCTATTTACCGAAGTGAATTAAAACTCAAGTCTAATCGTCGTGTTGTACTGCCATATGAAGTGGTTAACTTTTCCGGTATAGAAATACAGTCGGGATTTAGGTATGACAGCTGATAAAATAAATGTGATAAAACGATAAACTAAAAATATTGACACAAGCTTATACACGCCATTTTGATTAATTAGTGTATTTAGAAACTCAATTTATTTTAAATTTATTTTAAAAAATAAAATAAAGTTATCTAACTTGCCTGGCCATTCTCCCAAACAATGTGTTCTTCTGGTTCACAACGCCTTGAGTTTTTTGAAGGGTTCTGGCTATGAGTAGCTTTATGATGCGCCGCCATTCGATGTTTAGTAGTTTATCTTATTTTCAAGTTTATTTGCCCGCTGGTAAGTTGCACCGACCCCTGGCATCCAAATAAATCGAAAATGAAAATGTTATACAGGAAAAAATTTAAATGTAAAATTCTATAAGTTTTTCTAAAGCGATGGAAGAGAATAAAAAAAAACACCAAACATCTACACTGCTCGAAATCCAGCAACATGAACTTTGCCAAATATGATAAGATATGAGTCGTTTGAGGACAATGGGTTATGCGACGACTCTCCATTACTGCATATTTTGTCTTCATATTTATCAAAATAATCACTTTACTTGCCCAGAATTTTATTTCAGTAATCTATTTCAACTAAAGACACTGTAATTTAAAATTTAAAACTGTACTTAAGTGTAATGGGAATTTCATATCTGACACAAGAGATGTCGCTAAATGCAACGTGATAAGTGATTTTTTTTTTATCTCTCTTGAAAAGCTGCAGATAATAAACTTTGGTTTTTAATTCCATGTTTAAATGAAAAAAAAAAAATCACTCGCTGCTTTGCAATGTTTGACATTGAAATTGAATTTTCCCTATATTAAACAAACGTTCAACGTCAACATAGATTCAAGTTCATCAGGAAAACCAATAAACTAATAGCTACCAAGCGAAAAAACATATATTTCGAGTTTGAAAGCAACTTTAGTGCCCAACCTTCGATCGAAACAATTAGGAGAAAAAAAAAAAAAAAAGAATGACGATCAAACTTTTTTTTTTTTTACAACGCCAGTGGAGCGATCGATATGTATCCTACTTCTCCTCCTTAAAAAAAAAAGTAAAGTTGTTTGAAGTCAATTACAGCATCTTCATGTTTTTGCTATCTCAAGGATCTCAATCTAAATTTTCAGCATTCATTAACACTGAAATGTTGGCTTAAAAAAGCTAAACTCTATCATTTTTTTTTTTTTTTTTGTTTTTTGGTTTTCCATTAACTTTTCATTCGAAATGGTCATCGTCTAATAAATAGTTAAGAGCTAATGAGATTGCTTTATTCAATTTTTAATTAACTCTTAAAATCATATACAAACTTTGTTAATTAGATGTCCCTTCAACAAAATTTTAATATTTAAATAATTGAAATTTTTATGGAAGTGTCAAATTTTTCCTGAATTTTGAGTTAAAGTTCAAAAAAAGATACTATTTCCATTCAATGTTTTGGCACCTGTCTTGGCAATTTCGTGCAGCACAATGCGCAGAAAAGTGATCCATGCTGTGCAATACTCGTTGAAGCAAACCCGTGCACGGATCACTTGTTTTTTTTCGGTTGGAAATGCAAACAAAAACTTTTTCTCACCTTCAACTTTTATGACATTTTATGATTGATTTAGGCAAATCGGCGAGTTTTCTGCTTCTTAAACCGGTGGAAAATATTGCCTGGGAGAGAAAAACAATTACAAAATTTATAAATCAAACTTATTGTATTTGAATTGGAAAATAGTTTGGAGAAACTAAATTTGATACCATAAATCGGATGAGGTGTTTCACTACACGGAGAAAAAGGCAATTACGTTTCATGTTTTGTACTTTGAAGAATTTAACTTGTTTAAGTAACGAGTGTCAAGTTTAGAGGATTTCCGCTGGCATGTCAAGTAATTAAGTAGTGTTTTGTTTGCATTAAGAAAAAGGCGTCTTTTAATTTTTCTTTCTTGTAGTAAATTGGTGCTAAGGAATTTTAATGACGATAATAACAGTGTTTCCATTTTAATTTGCATCGAAAAAAAATAATAAGGCTATTAATTTTAGGAAACATTTCATTTCAAAGAATGTATCATAAATAGAATTTCGGACCTACTTTTATTCCATGTATCGTCATTAAAATTACTTTCCATGACTTAGCACAAATTTGAACTTGCACAACGTTCTTTAATCTATAACATGTAAATATTAAAGAGTTCAAATTCATGAATGTTTAACAATATTATCCAGTTTAATTAAAGTTAAGGGAGAAAAATGGTCGATTTAAGTAAGATGACGGTTAAAAATTTTATTTGGCCCAGTGCCATGAAAAACTATTATTCGCAATCCTCTCCGTGTAATTTACGCCGTCAATCCCTATTAAATGCGTTATTAAGGGCATTACCATATTTTTGGCGTTGAATTTTGCCTGTTCGATGCTTTTTACAGTAGGTCCTAGCTTTGTTTTACCGCAAACTATCGTGGTGTACAGCTTCGGCCTCAATACGAAATTCCAACTTAACGAGACGAAGTAAACATGTCAAGAACATCCTAGAGTTATTTGCTACTTCAAACAACCACTCGGATGTGAACTAACTCTTAAAAGTAAGCTGTCTTTATCCTCATCAATCAACATACGATGCTGACCGATTAGATTACACGGCCATTACGCTACTTCGGGCACGTCATCTGTCGTTAAATTTCGGAAGTTTTAGTCATAACTAATTTTGGTCACGTGACAGTCAATAGAATAATAGAGATTGCAGAATTTATTACTGCAATTACAATTTGACGCCTACTGAAATGACTTTTAAAATAGCGTTGTTAAAATGTTACTTTTTAAGACAAGGAAAACATTTATCTTTGATAAAGACCCAAACGCGCATTACGGACTTTGCCTTGGAGAAATGTTGATAAGGGAAGAGTTTCATCTTAGCTATTAAAAAACATCTACTTTTAAATTTTCTTTGACAAAAATTAAAAGTTAAAATTGATTTTTGAAGCTAAAAATGAAGACAAATACTCAACGTAACGCTGTTACATTCGTTTTAATTAAATGATCACAGAGAAAATTGCACATACAAAAAACACCTTATAATAATTAAGTGAGAAAAACAAAAAAGCAATATAAAAATCAATAGAAAAACTTTAAACTCACATTACTTGTCATACGAATAAATAAAACATAAGTCGACGTCACTAGTTTACTATGCAGTGTTAAATTTTCACTTAAAATTTAAAGGACGCCAAATTTACTATGGATAAAAAAATGGAATTGAAACACTTTCATTAAATTTAAATTAAATAACAAAATTATTTAAACATATTTGCACAATTTTTCATAATAAAGGAATATTTTTTTACACATAAAATACTTCAATTGAGCTTAAGATAGGATAAAGTAGCGTCTTTGTCATATTACTTATTATCTCCGTAGTAAACACTTTGGGGAGAAAGAATTCCCGATCGATAGTAAGAGGATACGGACAGCCCGAATCTTGCATTGAAATATTGAGGAACAGGCTGTACAACAGTGGGTTCGTAAGGAGGGTCAGTTTTGATGGACGCAACGCCAGATAAAGATACTGGAGGATAAGGAAATATAGGTGATCGAGATTTTAAAGTTGCTCCTCGGTAATTTGCTTTGTTAAACGTGGTCAGCAAATCTGGGTGACTGTACCTAGAGCCCGGCAACGGTCTTCTGAAAGCGGATTCCGAACTGAGGAAGTCTGCAATAAAAATATAAATATGAGATTTCCGTAATTTATTATAGCCACTGAATGAAGTTAAGAGTTTTGCGGTTTGGTAATACAGCGTACAACTTGAAATTGCGGTTTCAACCTCGGAAATTTAAACTCATTGAAAAGAGAAACAAGTACCACGCCTGTTTTAAAGGTAAACGAAGTTACATAGCAATTTCAAGTACAAATTAAACTTCATTTGAAATGTTGATAGAAACTGTAAAGTGTTAATTCATTACTTTACTGTTTTGAACTTTCTTTAAAGTTGTAAAGAGTTTGACTAATACAAAATTAACTTAACTAAACTTCGCAGAAATGTGATTACTTGAAAGGTGAGCAGCAAGTTAAATCTTTAAAAAAATGTTTTAAAATTCTAGAATGCTTGTTCAGCGAGATCTAAGATTATTTTATCAGATTGAACTTTGCGAAAGAAATTTTTAATGTCTAACGTAAATTCGATTTTTTTTGGAACACTTTTAGTGTCAAAAAGCACTATACAAATCATTTAAAACGTGTGCAAATTTACCTTCTGAAACTTTTCCTTTGCCCTTGGCTAAGCTGTGAAATCTACAGACTTTGCAATAACAAGTTTTCAGCTTTTCTTGCTTGTCTTCAATAGAATCTATTCCGTAAAAAGATATAAGCAACAAAAAATAAATTTAAAAAAAAGAAGCTGTCAACTTTAATTAAATAGAAGCCTACAAAAAATTAAATCCACCTGCAAGTCCAATATCTTGTGACTTCAGACACTTGATGATGCTCTGCAATCCCTCCTTAATTGGAACGTGGGACAGGTATGACTTGCCGCTATTTGCACCGACTGTGCTCCCAACTGGTGAAGCGTAATACAGAGACCCCATCTTGGGGCAAGACCTCGTTGCACTAGTGACTGGAAACACTTTCGCTGATATTTGCTCATGGCCCCAAACCTTCCAAAATTCTCTCAATGCTATTTCGGAGTTGGGACTCTGCAAACACAATTGATTTCTCTTTTTTTAATTAATACTTTTTTGATTGAAATCAAATCATTTCGTATTTACATTCTCAGAAAATTGGGATTGACAATGCGTGAAATGACACGCGATGTTAATAGAGGAATACAAACATAAAAGTAGTTTCTGCTTTTGATTTTGAACGCACCTGAAAGAGAAATTGTTCCTAAGATTAAATTCTTATCAGAGGTTGTCCGTGAATGAAATCGAGTTTTAAATAAATTGACTATGAGCTTTGATTAAAATGTGTTTTGGCAATATTTTTTGAAATCTGGTATAACGTAAGTGTGAGTAAAAAAAATGGAATTGTCTTTACACATGCGTTTATGACATTTCCTAAATGGTTTTTCCACACAAAACCTTACGACTCACTCGCCAAAATTCAGTTTACACAGACAAGTTTCTATTTTCTTATTTGAATCACGTTTCATTTTACCACTCCACTTGACTTGAAAATTCTAAAATTGCTTTTGTTTTTACTGTATTTACTCTTACGAATTAATGTTCAAAGACTTTTGGTGGTATTATGACAAAACTGTTTTAGTAGAGAACGTAAACAGAAAAAATTTCACTCAAATTATTATAACGACGGCAAAAAAAAAATATCAAAGTCGGAACTGCTTGTTTCACCCTTCTCCAATTACAAGCACAGATGCACTACGTTGTAGCGGGGGACTTCAATTAGTGTAGCGACAGTGTCTTACAGCAAATGCATCCATCGATTGCGTTGGTGGAAACCACACACTCAAAGCTGATGAAACGAGCAATTCTGAGCACTTTGGTGACAATTGCTTCAAAACTTATTTTTTAGTAATAATTTAAATTTATCCCCTATTGTATCTTTAACCAAACGTATAAAAAAAGATAAGAAAACAGCCCCATTTAGTAGATTTCAATTACCAAAACGAAAATGAAGACTTAGAAATAGATCAATTACTGACTAAGTTTAGCATAATTATATGAGGCGACGTTGTTCAGGTAATTAAATGAAGCCCCTTTTTCAATCGTTGATTTCAAAAATTTCTGATCATTAATAAAACGTGGTTGTTCTTAATTCGTAAACAGATTAAAACTTTATTATGTACACCAAAAGATGAAGCTGATTAAATAAATTCCCATTAATGACTTAAAGAATAATTTAATAATGTTGATGTTTGTATTCCATATGTTGTGCGCATGTCACTTGAATTATGTTTAATTTAAGATTTATAACTGCAATACTAAAAAAAAGTAGTAAAGTTATATGTTAAGAGACTAAAATTCGAGATAATTAAAATAACTGAAAAAAAAAAAACCAAAAAGTAAATGATATTCAAGTCACACTTATAAGAGGGACAAAAAAAAAATACAGCTGAGAATGGTGAAAAATGTATTCCTTCCTGTGTGGAGTCATAAAGCAGATATCTTACGAGTGATTTTTATGGTTTTGACGCAAGAGATAAAATATTTTCAATATTAATAACCCAAATATTTGAATGATTGATGCTCATTATTATTTCTTTCTGACTTAACCCCCTCCGGAAATAATTTTTGAAAAATTTAAATGGAAAATATTCTAATAAGAAATAAATATTAATCGGGTTTTTTAAACTGAAAAAAGTTTACCTCCAGGAAAAAAAGAACTGAGTTTATGAAACTTTTAAATTAGTATTTGATGATAAAACTTATCCTCTCTTATTAAAATAAATTGACTTCTGAAGGCTGAAATCCCGAAGTGATTTCCACTTCATCTCCAATTAAGTGTCCTGCCTTCTCATTTTTTCAAGAGATATGACACGCAAGTTTATTGACGAGCAATGACAAAGAAATACCCTTCATACCTTTTAATCAAAACATCAATATTAACAAAGCGCTGCTGATGCGAGCCAGAACACAAAAGCATTTAAATACTTAAAACTATTTTTTACGCCTATACAACTTTGCTCATCTAACATTCTCTATAAAGCGTGAAAAAATTTAATTAACGTTCCACTCTGATCGGCTTTAACCCTTTTGGTTTCGCAATGTGCATCACTGAACTGTTGAAGATTACAAACTATCACGGCTCAGTTCAATCATGAACTAATGTTATCGTTAATTAATAAATAAAATGTGGAATGTACAATATACGTGACAAAAACTTTCTGCGAGTGTGAATCATCGTCGAATTGTGTGTCAACATCCGTTATGATGGATGATGTGTCAACAGTGTTTACAAATTTACTATTAATATAACGACCAGAATATCAGGACAGGTGATGATAAATGATTTTTATCACCGTGAAATTCTTCAGATGCATCAAATTATTGACCTTCATATTGACACTAGTGATCACCAACAGTATGTTATTTTCAGTTTATGTAGTTATTACAAAGATTAACTAATAACTTTTCTTTGTCTTTGCTCTTTTTCATGTAATAATAAATGTGACCTTCAGGTCACATTGAAGTTTGGCTTTGGTATATTGAGTTACCGACCGATAACAGTGTACTTTTTTAAAATGTGGTGTTTAGTGAAGAATGGAGAATTTAAAAATGTAATTCATCTGTTGTTATGCCTACATTGACTTCCGACTCAATTTCATCACCAACATACTTATCAGCAAACATTGTGACGTCAGTTCAAGAAGTTGAATGCAGTCAAGCATGCTCAAAAGCGAGAGAATGAAGATGCATTTTAAAAGAGGGCAGACCCATAAATTTACTTAAACCAACATTTATAATCAAAACTTTGCCCTTTGAAGTTAGTAAGTACATCTCATTTTATTGATCACAATTTAGCCAATTTTGTTGCATCGATTCGTTTGATGGACAACTGTTAAAAATACATTTGAAATAGTGTTTATCGAATATATTATTTAAAACTTGTTTGTTATTTTGTTTTAAATAAAGTTCTAGCATTAATAAAATGATTTGTTTTTTTTTTATACCGTATTTGACTTCATTTTGTTTGTTTGACTAAACATATATTAATAAACCTGACATTTAACTTTTCAACAGAACTTGCAATGTCAAATTTCGGTAGACCACACACCATCATTTACACACACCCCCTCAGTGAACAACATTTCAAACTACATCAACCCTTGAGCACATGGACGATTCCGTGACATCAACGGAAGTTGGGGATGCTGTAAAGGCCCACGCTGTCTGACTTGGATTCAGATCAGTGGCAAGCTCAAAGACCCTCAACGGACCTAACACTTCTGTCTGCTTACCTTAAAAAACAGTTCTATTTTCTTCAAGTCGACCAAAGTACAGTTAGCAGATTGAAGGTGCGCTACTAATGACTGAAAATATTGAGGATCAGTTGTAGTCAGTTGACTCGTAACTTCCTGCACGTGTGTAGCCAGTAAGTCTCGATACGTTGTAAGGTAAGGGCGTACCATTTTATCCTGTGAAAAAAAAAATTGTTTTCAATGTATGAGAAAAAAAATCGAAGTGCGTATTTGAAAATTTGACAAAGTTTGGCAAGTGAGGGACTAGTGGGGGGGAAGAAGAAGGCGCGGAGCCAAAAAATTAGGGCGGTGATTGTATGAAAGATAAAAAAACAACACAGTAACGCTACATTTGCAATTTGCTTTCGTTGGATATAAAAGTGCTTTTAGAAAAAATAAAAAAATAGACAATTCCGTATTAGAAGCAATGGGGTGCAATGCAGTGAAGCAAACAAAACATTTCAGGCGGAGCTTAACAGAGAAATACAGATCCCTGCACAATAGCGTAAATTTGATTTTTCTTAGTGCAGTTGCTCGTTTTAATATGTAAATGCGATACGGTCTTTGTGTACCCGTTGTGTCTGATTTTTGTGTAATATCCTTATATTAGTTCATTCTATGAAAAAAAATCTTTCAGCAAATCGCTTTTCACAGCTCTTAGCGAAGTAAAACAACCGTCAAAAGAATTAAGCCCTTGACATTAAACAAGGACATTTTGCGTGTGCAGTCTTGATGGCAGCACCTTAACGACGAAGGACTTGTGTCTTGGCGTTTAATTACATACGAGCAAATTCTGCTTGACAAAAGTTATCCGAACGCGCTCTCTGATTTGCGCCCTAGTTTCACAACTCATGTTGCTCTTTGTGATAAGACCCAAGTTTGAAATTGCCAAGAAAATTGAATTTTTCTTTGCTAATAAGTAACATTACACATTAAAATCTTTAAACTAGCTTTACTTTAATATCTCTTTTACGATGCATCCCGGCCGGGTAATAAAAGATAAAATTAATACAAAAAAAATGTCAATTTATTGGAAATTTTCTGATCCTAAGACCAATTAAGAAGTCCAACAGTTCTACCACTGAACGATTTACACACGGTATCTAAATCGGTAAATGTAACATTGTTTCTATTTACTGCGCATAAATAACCAACACAGTCAACACTAAAACAGCTAAAACGACTTTTCCTTAATTGACCACTTGACTTGTAGTGCTCAAGTAACCGTGACCAAAATGACCCTTTACCCCGTTTACCTTGCGTGACTAATAAAAATAAGTTGACTTTTCCAGCGTGACCTTTAATGTTCCATGATCAATTTAAATACAAATTGATTGTTCGATTTTATAGTTTGCCCAATGAAACATAATAGAAAAACGTCAATTTAAATATTTACTGCATTTTGAGTTGAGTCATGTTTAATATTTAAAATGCAGATGATTATTTGAAAATATTATGTACCTGGATAGCGAAAATCTAGTAAGATTAATTCCCTTAGGAACATGTTAACATGGAAACGCTCCTAAAATGTACTTCCTGCTGTTTACACCTGAGTTCAATTACGGCCAAGGTGCCAGATCATTTGAGTCACCAAGAAACATTTGTTTCAATTAACACTAGTTCATTAATTTAGATTATAGAGTATTAAATCTCCACTAACACCAAGCTTGTGATATAATCTTCCCATTATTTTCCTTCATTTGCAAACAGACAACTGATGTTTGCAAATCATCCGCCTCTAAAACCCACTTATGTAAATACGATTATGAATTCCTTTGGAAAAGAAAAATGACCAATGTTTATCTTCATCCTGCGTAGTCACATTTAATCTTTCGTGGGACGGTTTTAACAGTTATGAATGATGGAGCAACATCATCCATTTTTTATAAAAGATGAATAGAATTTTTTTTGAAATTTCTCAATGTACTCTAGGGTATACAGAAATACGTAAGATAATTCCAATAAAATAGTACAGAAAATGATGAAGCAATTCTAAAATAAAATTGTCAGGCACTGTACCGATGATAAGATTACCCGAAAAGAAATGTCAACAAACTAGTGATCGATTTGGGATTTTGGGAATGGCTATTTACAAGCAAGAAAAATAAAATGTGAAAGTGAAATTGTAATACCCAAAAGTTGATAAAAATAGCGCTTCTTTCTTCGACTTTTTCAATACTGATATCGAGTGGGAAAATATTTGATTGCTCATCGACCTGCAGACTACCAAAATTAAATCTCTCAAAGACAAAATTTTATATAGAAATCTTTTTTTCTGATGTTATTTCTTTAAAAATAATGGCCTATTTTCGATAAGTGTCTTGCACGTCAATGTCGAGATTACGAGCCCTGTAAATTTATTTTTGAGAATTTATAAGGATCAAGGGAACACTTCAAGTTCAGATTGAAAATACTGGTCATTCAAAAAGGGTGAGAAAAAATTTATCCGAGAAACCATCATTGACAAAATAGAAGGTTTCAAGAAATCACTTTTTCCCTTCTCTCAAGAGAGGTTGAAATGTCTTGCTGTGAGGCTGGAGTGGCTACAAGAATAAATTTGACAGATGACGGAGCAATTTAGGAAACGAGTTATATGATATAAAATTTAACTGAGAAAAAAAGGAAATCCCTTACTCTGAAATTGTCTTTTATATTACTCTTACAGTTATGAGATTTCGGCAATTTCAAATTGTTGTATAATATTAATGCCAAAATTAGTATTTGCCTTTACACCTTAAAAATATTTGAGCTTTAATAGGAGTTATTCGAATTTTGAATCATCTGAAAGAAGGAAGAAAGGAACTGACATCTCACATTAATGCCGTGGGAATATGTTTCTAGTCAATTTCCTTTAAGCATCTTGTGGGAGTGTTTATGTTAAACTCGCTCCAGTTTCTACTTTAATTTTGAAATCGTGTGTAGCGGTCACAAGATGGTCGTGAAAGTTAAAAGAGCTGAAAAGGTTGTACCTTGTTGACATGACCCTTGCAACTTTGTTAACATTTCCATCTAATGAAAAATGATAGACATGAAACCTTCAACAACAATGAAAGAACAAATGTAGAAACAACCCTCAAGATTAAATTTTGCAATTTCCTTTCTAAACCTATAACTCCTGTTCCTCCGTTCGTATTGAAGACTATAGTCACGTAACATGTCAACTGACCAAAAACGGCTTCGGGTCATTGATAAAAGTTTGTGACCGTAAAAATAATATCGTCATTTTAAGAAGTTTGTGTGTGAGGTCACGTTTTCTTTTTTGAGAACCCAACACCTTAAAACCTTTAAACCTACAAGCTCCCACTACACAAGATTCAGTTCTTAAAGTTTAC
Source organism: Pachymerium ferrugineum (assembly GCA_034686365.1). Taxonomy (NCBI): domain Eukaryota; kingdom Metazoa; phylum Arthropoda; class Chilopoda; order Geophilomorpha; family Geophilidae; genus Pachymerium; species Pachymerium ferrugineum. The sequence continues at coordinate 21,524 of JAQGAS010000734.1, read as the reverse complement.
CACTTTTTGTTCCAACATCACTTTTAACTAGGTGATTTTCTGTTTTAAATTGCTAAAAAAAAATTTTCTGAATTTAAAGGCGATTTAATGAATTTAATCATCAGGTCTGAGATGAAGTTGGCTGGAAAAAAACTTTTGCAAAAGACGGCTCAAGTAATGCTTAACTCCCATTAATGACGTTTTTCTAGATAACGTGAAGAATACGAGTTGCAATTACTGTTCCAAGTGGTCACACGGGGAACTATTAACAGGTGAAATGAGGCTAAACATTTAGTAATCAAAAGTACACAAGACATGATAAGAGTTGTTTGTGTGTTGATGTAATGCACATTACGATTTTCTACTCTTATTATTTACGATTTCCGTGGCCCATCGTAGGTTCAATTTCACAAAATTTGAATAAATGTTGCATTAAAGTTAATAAGAAATTTTCCTGGGTAAAACTGGGTGTTAAGTCCAATTTAAAATGTTATCGCTGACAAGATTAATGGTTGGAGCTAAAAAGGACATTTGTTTTAGTTATCTAAGTATGGTACGATAAAAAAATGTATTTTTTTTTCTAAAAAATATCTATAAAAAAATAAATTGATATGATTCTTTTTGTACAGTGGAAAATAACAGAACCCACATTGAGTGTTTACCTCTAGCTACTATAGTTAAGGTTTAATTAAGCCTTTCAGTGTAGAAAATTCAATTTTTCCTTTATATCTGATTACTAGGATTGTTCTTCAAGGCTAAGTTGATTTACTGCGCTAACAATAAGTTTGCACCAAACATTTAGTGGTGCCCTTTACACTTTTCTAAACGCCACAGCTTAAATTCGACTTTAAATTGTGTTGCACAAAGTGCCTAATTTGATTATTCCGTTTCGGTTAGAAGATGACCATGTTTTTAACATTTCATTTATAAAATGAAGAAAACAGACAATCTAACTCAATTTTTTTTTCAATAATTTTGGACAACTTCTTTCAATAACTTTCTACGGCTTGTCATATTCTGGGGAAAATGGACGTAGGTGAGTTTACTTAAAAAATTTACACAATTTTTGCTTTGATTTGCACTATAAACCGCTTTGGCAAATTTAACCAAATCATTGCGGGAAAGTTCGTTATGTAACAGGATATAATAAAGCTAGTCTAAATATGTTATACCTGTTTGCACCTGTATGCAAAATATTTTAGCTACATGCAACAAACGTGTCACACAGATGTAAGATTTGAATTTCAACACCACCTCCATTGACACGTGCTGTCGGCAAGATACCTTGCATTTCCACCCAAGAGTGTGCAACATATTAGAGCACACCTAATAGTGCAGTTAGCAAGAAACACTTGGAGCATGCAATACATAATAACGCACCTGAAAGGTGTCCTATCTTCCCTCACCAGACAAGTTAGCAAAACACAGTTGCTAAAAAATCTACAGCATCACATTCAAGGGTTGAAAATCCAACCCGTTATTTGGCGCAGAGTTCAAAATAGATCTAACTGCATAAAGAGTTCTAAGAATATGTTAAAATAACATGCATTAAATGAAGTTTAATAAAATTAATAACCAAAATTGCAGAGTTTAATATACAAACTCCTTTCAAGGATGCTTAACCAAGTAGATTTTTTATAGCAAAATTTCACAATAAATTCAACCGCAAATCCAGAAGCTCTCAGAAAGAGAAAAAGACTCTTAATGTCGTAGAGGTTCTCAGCAATTTCTTCTAATAAAGCTTAGGAAAGAGCTTCGGTTGGGGTAACCAACAGCTCGGGCCAAAATCCGCAGTAGGTTTGTTGGCCCATTCCATTGTCGTTTTATACGTTTTTCATTAGCCGTATGTTCCTTTGGTTTGGGGGGCAAAGTAATTGCACAGTCAAAACGCTATTAGTAAATACAATAAGAGAGTGTTTTATTAATGGCGGGAGGGGGCTCTGTGTAAGTGAAAATGGACATGCTTCCAATACAACCTGCATTACATTGCACCTTAATTGTTTATTCTACTTTTCTTACATTAATTTGTACAATTCATTGGTTCAGACTTGCTTTAATTTATCTATTTTTAGCACGAGTAATCGAAGTGTCAATTTCAAGCTACATTACTTAATAAGAAATTGCTTTGCCTTGTTCAAAAGCACAGCCGCGTGACTAAAAAGTCAAAAACATGTTGCACTTTAAAGATATTAAATTTATTACAAAGTTGAAAGCTTTGGACAAATGTGTACTAAAACTACCGAACATTTATTTATGGGTCAAACGTGTGATTTTGGTCTCCGATGTAGCGACTCAGACCCTATTTCATTCTGCCAAATCATTGCCTACAGGAATCAATATATTGCCCCAAACTCTGTACAGCTTGACTGGTTTCATCCTCACTCATATTATAGGCCACTGAAATTAAGCCTCCCAAACTTTTCTTTTCTATTTACCTGATGGAACTCTAAGTAATGGGGTAACAACACGGGATTTATAAATCGAGTTGCATCAAAAGTAACTTTGATCTTTCCTAACATATTTAGTGGCTGCTAATGCATCGAAAACAAGATTACCACCAATACACCAATACACAAATGTCATCCCATCACTGAATTGTAGACAGACAAAAATGAAAATGCGCAATTTAAAATTCATACAGGCAATGAAAATTCTTATGGGAAGGAATTTGAAATTTTCATGATTAGAATATTAAATCAGTTTCAAATGTCAAGTTTATAAATGTGACTAAAAAAGGAGTTGTAAATAGCTTATTTCTATAAATTGATATCTAAGTTTTTTTTAGTTTATCCATCAATGTTGACAATCTTGCTAGAGTAAAACTGCATGATACGACGTCTGTTAGCTATTAGATTCTAAATGGATTTTTTATTACGAAGCTTTTTCAAAAGAATGGTTCAAAACACTTACAGAAAACTCTTACGTTTCCATTTCCGTTCCAATAAAGTTTTGCCCTCAAATCTGGTTGAAAAATTAAAAAGGGGGTATCAATATCACTGTTCATTATTCAAGAATTCAAATTATTGGGGGGAAATAAAGCAAGCGTTAATCAATCCAGATGTAGTGAGTTGATAGGCAAACGTGGGAACATAGGTTTATTCAAAATGAAGTGAAGAAAAAGTGAATTTCACATTTAAGTCAGGACCTAACCGCTTTGAGGGAAAAGGGTGCAGTCATACAGAAAAGTAATTTGCCATCCAGTGGATGAGAAAGTCAGTGAACACATGGCTACCGACACTCCCAGGCCAAACCACCGGGGTGCACACCAAAAACATGTCTGTCAAGCGAAAAAGCCAAGAGGGGTAAAGTCATTCTATACGAGCAAATTCGGAATGAAAATTCTAGAAGCTGCTGCGACGACAAACCGAGATATGAAGAATCACACCAAAAATTCTTCACAAATGCATTCAAAGTTATGGAAAGTTTTTTTTTTTATTGCCTTCTTTTCTCACGTTTTTTCACGGTAATATCGCAATTCAAGAAATGTTCCTATGAATGGAAATATTTGCATTAATGTAGCATGCGAATCAACTGCACCTGGATGTAAAAACTTGCGTTTTTTGTTAATTAGTTTAATTAAGCGACAAATATTGGACTTCTTTCTAATGAAAGTGTGAGGTGGAAATTTTTTTTTGCGAAGACAAAATCATAATGTTACGTCGTAATTAATTAATTTTTACTACATTTATAAAAATTCCTCTCAAGATAAACTTTTAACTCTCTTCCATTAATTATGCTACGAAAAAAAGTTATGGTTGGAAGGGTTTGCTTATTTCTATTTTTCTTCTGCCTGTCTTTTGGTTTCATTTTTCTCTTAACTTTTTTTCTTCTCCTTTCAACAACACGTGCAACGTTGTCTTTTGAAATATGTTTCAAAAGCCATTAGTGGGATGAAGTTCCGAGTAAAAAACGTGTGAAAATGGCATTTTCTAATTTCAATTATCTTATAATTATTCAAACAGTTGTTATAAATTGCCTATTTGCATGCAAATTGCGTTAAAGAAAATTGCTACACAAAATGCTATGCTTGCCCAATTAAAATATAAAGAAAGAAAACTGACATAAATTCTAAAATATCGTTCCACACCTTTTTATTTTCAAGTGGCTGTAAAATCAGGTGACAAATTTCATCCACTTGAAACGGCAATGGCAATAGCAATAAGGGTAAGTCGTGTTAAATCCCACTCTCTACTTTTACAGAAGACGAATGAAGTAATGCATTTTTTACTCTCTCGAGTCTCCCACTTTCTCGATTGCTTCTTCATCGCATCTCTGTTTTTACGACAGCCCCAGATTTACTCGGTGCAAAGCAGATGGGCAAGAGGAATTTGCCCAAATGCCCTTAAGATGCCTTCACCAGAGAACTCGTATTTGCTAAATTGTAGCATTGGGATTTTTTTAACATTTTACACGGAGTTAAGGGATAGTATAGTGATATGCAGTTAATCATTTAATAAAGTTTGTTGGTTAAAACCCTAAAACGTTTTACATGTCCCCAACTCGGTCTATCAAATCATCGTGACATTACTTTAATAATAATTATTAAATCTTAAGTTGAATTTACGATGTTTTTAAACTCAACACTTGCCTTTGGTAAATGTCAACTTCGAACATATTTTTAACATCGTTCACAATTTATAGAATAAAATTATTCTTGGCACGTTGTCCTTGCATCTTTGAAAGGGATGAATGTTATTAGATTGTTTACCCTATGATAAATGTGGATTCAGTCCGGTTTGAAAATCTATGAGTAACTCGGTGGACAAATAAAATTTGATCAACGTTTTACTTTGACGATTGAATTATTGCTCTGTCACTTGCTAGAAATTACCAATGAACCAGATTGGAAAAGTTTCTTTATGTCTTTCCAAACCAATTCAAATATTAGTGGAACGTGTGTGGTAATATTTTTCACCCATTTTATCACCAATTGCAAACATTTTATTAATGAAATGGGTGTAATTTGATAATTGATATCTTGAATTAATTTGTGGTTATGAGAATGTCAATAACCTGTCAGATTAAATCGTAACCTTGTATTTCATTAAATTGTTTTTCATTACACATTTTAATCAATTATATTCTAACCAAATTTTGTTTAAATTTTGATTGATTGCGTTTACAGTTTTTATACCAATTTATCAAATGTTACTGTAGTGAAGCATAAGGCTGTCAAAATCACACCTTAAAGTCAAAACCCTTTACGTGTGGAGAAAAGTGGGAAAGTTTTGAATAGCTATACAGCTTACCTTCACGAGAGTAAAAAGTTCTTGACTAGATTTTCCTGGGAAAGTGTTATGGAGATTTTCAATTTGGATGTCCATTACCGTATAGACGCAAGCGTCGGTGATCAAATCGAGTAATTTGTTGTCCAGATCCATTACCAGCAACTAAAAAATAAAAAAATTAAATTTACGTTTTTGGCATAAATGCTGAATTTTAAAAAAAATTGAATTATAGGAAAAAAAAATAGACCGGAAAAAACAAATCACATTACTGTAATACGATTTTCAAAATTCTTTGAAAAATAATATCACCGAAAAGTCGCATTTAATAATAACATGACCTGTACGTAATTGAAGAACAGGAGTACTTCATACACGAGTTGGCAACAAGATTCTTTATGAGGCACTGTAATTTTCTAATTTTTTTTTACGGTTCTTTTTACTGTATCATGTTTGTGCATGGCAATTGTGTAAAACCAAGGCTTTAAAAAGTTTTCTCTTTAAATTACTTCTAACCGCCGTACATTTCTTTTCCTCTCATACCAGTGCAGACCTGCACTTAAAAGACGTATAATATTAAGTGGTTAAGTTGTCCAAAAAATGTCTTCAAAGCAATTTGAAAGACAGGATACGGTATGGGACACAATCAAGAGGATTACTGCCAGCTTTCTTTCTTAGAACTCACTTGTGTACTTCTCTCAAGAGAATAAATGAAAACGATCCCTGTCTTTGTAGAATCTTTTGTGGACTGTGGTCAAAAGAAATGGTAGTTGAACTCAAAAATTTTTCTATCGATTTCTTTAAGAAATTTATTTTTAGATGGTTCTGATAAATTAAAACGAAAACAAACATCACTTCATCTATAAGAGTTTGGATTCATTTTAATTATTTTTGATTCTATTACTTATTTGCAGTATGTAGGACGTAAACATGTTTGCCTTGTTCCTAAGAAAATTTAAAGTTCTTGATAAAAATAGCAGTAAATATTTTATTTTGTTTTGCTATGGAGTCCCTTCATCAAAGTTTATGACGTCGAGTGAGCATTCAATACAAAATTGCTTTCCCAAAAGCAAATGTTACCTTCAATCTATTAAACTCATGCGTATATAGAATTTCACTTTTAGCAATAACAAAGAGATACTTACGGGTAATTTCCATATGCTCAATAGAGTTGTTTTTTTCAGAAGAATTCGAATTAAACTTTCAAAATGCCTCTTCAATCCTTCTGTTGTGTCGCGTTGATACAATGTCAACAACACAATAGGTAAACAGTTCCTAATATTAAAAAATAAAAAAACGTTTTAGTAAAACAAGTTTTCTTCCATTTCAAAGTATTCCTGTGCACGCGAACAATAACATAAGATTACACGTGTTTATGGGGTGATTATCATCGGCCTGAGTGAGAACAAATAGTGAGATCAACTGTCGTTGAAAACAAACTATCCCCGAATTCCAAAGTAACTGCTATTTTTAGAATTACTTTAACTGTTTGACATTTTGTTTGTTTGAAATTGATATTTATGGGAAGATAAACAAGTATTCAGTTTAATTATAAATATAGACGTCTTAATTTAAAGGCCTTTGGTTGCATAGCAAAAATTACTCGCCTTATTTTGTTTCCATAATATTCTCTAATAGAATTCTCAGGAAGTTAAGTAAAATGAAATATTGAGAAATGCGAACCAATTAAGACTAGACCTCATCTCGACCACTTTTCTAGATGAGATAGTGGTGAGTGTTAGATCAATGCCAACTGTCAGATTCATTGCAGCATTCATTTTTAATTGGTGGCAAAATTCACTCGTGGACTTTCCATTAACTGACTGCAACGCCCTCTTAGAACAAACCCGAGACTTCCCTAATTAGAAATGACACCGTGAGTGAAAGAAAAGTTGAGGTAAACAAGGAAAACTCGTTTCCCAGTCAGGATTTATTATTCCTATGCGTGCTGGGTAACTAAAAGAGGTTCCAATTTAACAAAAGAGGAACACATACGTACTTCCCTAAGACAAGTTCAATGCATCTCTAGTTGAAAAAATGCAAGTTGCAGAATTGTGGCGCCACAACCCGGAAATTAGGTAAAAATAAAGAGAAGCTTTAAGACATGGAGGGAACTCCCATTCGACCAAATGGCTTAGTACGCAAGGCCATCTCAGTGGACCCCAACTGGTGAAAATATCGGTTTTATATGGAAGACTGATGGCAGTCCCCAAAACATTGCAATTCTTTTTCTTGGCTAAGATTTAGTTCCTTTTATTTTTTTTTAAACAAAAAAAATATATATACTGAAATCGTTTTTATAAACTTTTTATCAGATTAGAACCTTCAATATTTTTTATATACCGAAAACAAATTTTAAAAAAAATCGACATCAAACTTTCTTTTGACAGAAACTGACAGAATTCGCCCAAAGGAAACCAATACTTTCACTCGAGGTGCATTTCAATGGCTTTGCACGTAAATTAAAATTAATAGAATATTTCATACGACTTAAGAATCTTATTACAGAATCTGTAGGGGGACCATAATGCAGCTAATCAACATCTTAACACAAGTTCGCATATGACTTGAAATATTTTTATTAGATTATAAATAAGCTCCCTTTAAGTGTATGGTACATTCTTTCATTACTAACTTTATGAGTTCCTTTCTTCCTTTATTACAACTCTTTTCTGCTTGGATGGACTTTATTGGTAGGAATTTATTGACAAGAAATTTTCAAGTGCCCGGTCTCTTGAACACCATAAAACTTCTCCATCACTTTATTTCAAAAACCCATATTTACCTCGAGTTTTGTCTACCTGTTCATGCAAGGAGCAAAGGTCACGTAAGTTTGAAATCCGTGAACCACTTCTAGGCACTGGTCAAACAATAGTGCTGGCGTAATGCAATGCGGCCGTTCAGAACTGCAGCCCATTTCAGGCACATGTAGAATTTCTCCAAAGCGACGTGTAATGTCTTCCATGAAAGGGAACGCAAAAGTGATATACTGTTTATCGGGTCGAATGCTGAAACTCTTAACTGCCTGAAAAATGGATAAATTATCTGAGTTGAATGACGAGAATTTTAAATTTACGAATGAATAATGCCGACAATTATTTTCACTTCATTATAACTCATCAAAAATTTGTCTCCGTTTCTCTTTTAACTTTTAATTGACAGTCACTAGAAGGTTAATCGACCATCAGAGTTGTGCTCTCAGCGCTGTCACTTTCTAACTTGACTGTTAATGGAATTTAGTGTAGGAATAATTAGTTCAAAATTAAGCGGCAAAATGTTAGTCTAGTAAAAACCATACTTTTTTCTATCGTTAATGATCATTACCTGTTGTACATTGTCAGACAAACATCCAATAGTTGCCATAGTGAGCATATTATGAGGCAATGGTTCGCGTGGTAACGTTTCATCAGATGATGAAGTGCCTTGATTAATGTCGGTTGATGAGTGAAAATTACGTTCCTAGAAAAGGTTTTTTAAAAACTCGCGTTTTTACGTAGAAGAAATGGTTCAAACAAAAAAAAAAAAAAAAAAAAAAAAAAACAAATTAATGTATTCCAATTATTTCTCACCTTTAATAATTCATTTGAAGTTTTCTCGGGATTTTTATCCAATGCACATCTACAAAACAAAAATTTCTTTTATCAAAGTTGCTTTGTCATAACATTTTCTTAATTCTTATCACACTTATAATGAATGTTCCATTTTGAAAGATAAAAGAACATATTAACTAACCAACATCGGTATTAAATACTTGTACTCATTCAAATCGACATCTGATATTTAAACTCTATAATCACACTCGGAAGCAATAAAACTTTAAACCAAACGCCATCATTGCAGTGTTGCGTCGTAAATCATTGATTAAGTCTCAGTCCCAGCGAAGCAATCTGCTTTTCCTTTTAATGTACCTATACACATTTCTCCAAGAATCCAACCATTCATGCCGCTTTATTCACAAGAGAGTTAAAAATCATTAAATTCTCAGAAAAAAAAAAATCTCATTTTAACACTGCATTACTTAACTAAATATCAGTTACACCTTACAGTGATCCCATTTACACACAATACGTTATCCAAGCGTCCGTCGATTCTGGCATCAAATGATGGATGTCTCCCGCGTTGCCATAGCACCAAATTACATCATTTTATATTTTTTCTCTTCTAATTTCCTTTGCTTGATTAATGTTCTTTAAAAGCCACAAACAGCAGGAGATTTGGTTTGCATAATTAGAGTAAATCAAGTGTAGGCTAAGTGTTATAAGTTTCATAGTCTTTGATTAACGTTACATCGTTTTAATTCCCTCCAATTAGTACTTCTTAAGAAGATTTTTCAAATCCCATCAATTCGATTGCTTAACACCTTGTGACTAATCCCTATGTTTGAGTAGTCGATTGTTAATTCAAAATTTTTTACCAGCTTATGTTTGCTAAGTCGCTTAGGAAATGAACAGGTGCATATGTATTTCTTGTATAAATCATGTGGAAGTGTATATTAAAGCGGGTTAGTTGATCGATTTAGAAAACAGTTTTTTTGTGTTATCCAAATTCTACACAAATCCACCTATATTTTCCTTTTATTTCCTCCTATTTTTCTCTTTCTTTTCTTTTGGCACTTCAATTTTTCATGGCTGCAAGATTAATCTGCACTCATGAGCCTTACTCTTTTGCTACACTGTTAGAACCCATTTTCATATATGAACTATAAGTGTGGTGCACAAGTGATATATCTAAAAAAAAAAAGATTCATCTGTGACAAAAGTTACGCATAACAATTTAACCTTCAAAAGCTCCGCCTCGAGATCTTTTATGAAGCTTCACTGCATGTTTCCCAATGGATTTTTGATTCAAAATTGGGTATCCTCGCATTTTTCACAACTAAAACGAGTCACGTTTCACCGGAAAAAATGATAGTAGTTTTGATAATCCGTCTAACAAAGAAAGAAAACCTAGACCTGATATATTTTTAATAAATTTTTCCTTTGGGACTGTTCATCATTTTTAAGCTTTATAAGAGTTTTTTTTTCATGAACAAAATTTAAGTAAGCAAAATAAGCCTCTTACGTAACTTCATTAGATTTTAAGGTAATAAAATATTCTAGCCGTATTCAAAGCCGTAAACCCGGAAGTGCTTTTTATTTCTCTTTGGGAGCACATCAATTATGGATGGAGTTTGAGGTTGGAACAAAGAGCAAATAATTCACTACCACAGGTTGAATTTAAAAGAGAAATTTTCAATTTATCCTTTAATTGGAATAACAAATTATGTAAATTAGCTTGTAATCTAAAGTGAGGGAAGCACAGTGCAATCAAAATGAAATTGAATTTTCTCTCCTCTAAATTAACGAGACGAAATAAAAACCGAAACCCAGCTTATTAATTATAATGCATTAATGGAACATTACTTAGGTTTCTTAGGGAAAATACTCTCCCGATTAATTTCTAGTCATGCTCTTCCGTTAAAAAAAAAATAGATTCAAAACTCGATAGCTTACGTACCGTTCTCTAGCAAATATATCACTGTTGGAGTGACATGTGAGTGCTACACTGGTTTCACTCATGCTTCAATTGATGCGTTCTTACATCTCACAGCAACCAACAGAAAAAGAAGAGCAAAAGTGTTCTTCCTTCCTTTTCGCTTTCAATTCAGAACACTAGCTGTGTGCTTGGTCCCTCCCGTCCACGGGTTCTCTTATCAGTGTATTAGTCCGTGAGCCTGGGTAAAAGCATTAAGGTCATGGCAGGTTGCAAAATTCCCACGCAGGTGACGTCATGCGTTGTCAATAACTCTCATCCGTGTGTGCGACAGGAGGCTCCCCTTCTGCTGAAAACATATCTCCCCGTCCCTACCCAAATCTGCACACGCCCCAATGGGTTGAGTATACTTTGGAATTCAATAATTCTAGAGAAAATGATGAAAAATTTTTCTTGCACTTATTAACGCGTTTATTCCATTCTTTAAAGCAAGAGAGGTGAAATTACGAAAGATAGAACCCAAGTGGATGCTAATTTTGCTTCTGCCTAAAAGATTACTCAATTATTTAGATGTCAAGTCATCTGGCAATAAAAAAAAAGTTCTCTTATAAAATTAAAAGTTAATATTGTATATTGAAAAATGTACATTTATATTAACTTATTGAAACCTTATTAAAATTGATGATGGTTTCACGTCCCATTTTCTTCAGAATTATTTATCAAATATATTCAATCAACCACTTTTTTATCCATTCTAGTGCATTATCTGAATGTATTTTTACAGCATTTTATATTTCAGCATGTTTGGTGCATTTTTCATGGACTTGTTTGTTTTATTCCAGATCGAAGTGATCAATAGTTCAGTCGATTCTAAATGCTGAATTCCAAATTACACTAGAAGGTTCACTTGAAAACAGGCAATGTCATGAATACTTAGGAATTTTCCTCTTATTTCAATTTTGCTCCAACGAAATACAAAATACTTTCAAATTATTTGCTAGGCTACTGTTTGTAGTCACCGCCATCAATTCCCTTTTTCATTCATCCAATAAATGTTGCACCTCTTCAATTTGTTTTATTCCGATATTTAATCGGTGGCATGAAATTCAAGGCAGCGTGCATGGACAGACTCGAGAATTGTTTTTCCATTACATTTTTGATGCTTTCAAAAAAAATAAACAAGTAAAGATAAAATACTACATTTTGACAAGTCATTCACAAATTTTGCCAGGCATGCAGTATGGACTGTCACAAAAAATAATTCTTAATTTTGTGTTTATGTCATGGGTATTTCAGTTCAATTAAGTGACACCCATTCCATCCCAGTAATCCAGCCTCCAATTGTGAGCAGAGGTGGCGACACCAAGTGTCACTTTTCTCACGTTAACTTAGATGTGGATCAATAAGTTCTCACCAACCTAACATGTGTGTAAGATCCTTAAATGTTGTTGATGCGATCAATTATTACTGCTTAAAGAATAGAAAAATAAAAACTTAAGAATAATCTTCATCTATTGCAATAAAGCGTTGTCACAATTAAACCAATAAAAAATCCTCCGATATAAAAATTAAATATTTAAGTGAACACATAAATTTATCCTACTCTTTAATGTGGGGGATAGATTAATATTAGATCATTGAGGTGAATATTTAATGCTAATTGCAAAACAGTTATCACTAGCCTTAATGTCGCAATATTTGTGGATCTGGGGATTGATAACGACATAGGATATTGGTCTAAAAAAGGAAGTGGTTCCTCAAAGGATCAGTGTGCGAGGGCGGAGCAGTAATTTAGGTTGGCATTTGCCCACCTGCTTCACTTCCCACCCTAATCGAAAAGTTGTGCTCGGAACCCGTTTCATTCCACGGGCAACTGAATTAAGTTTTTCCTCTGTATTTTTACCCTCTGTGGTAAAAATCGAAAAAAATCTGTAGATAAACAGTTATTCTTCAATTGTCTACAGTCGCTTAAATTACAATTGCACTGTTATATATTTAAAAAAAACAACAAAAAACTGCACATTTACATTCAACTATCATTCCGAATTTAAATTAAAAATAAATTATTTATTTTGACCCAAAAACAACGAACATTTGATCATACCATAAATTGAATATTTGATTGCACTTGGCAGATGGGAGGCATGGGATAAAAACCTGGTCGATCACTGTTTTTCACCAGTTGGGTCTCCTAACCTGACGATAAAAGAAAGAACGAACATCTTTGCAGGAGCAATAAGGAAGCTCAGATTAGGTTTACTTTTATAAAACAATAGACTGAGATTGAATTCAGTCCAAACTACATATTACCATTCAGAACTCGTTCTGGGTTAAGCATTTCCTTCCAACAGATAATACATTTATCCTGTCTCTTTGTGGTCAAGTATTTGAAGAAAATTTGTCCATTTCCTTCACAGCAAGAGTCGGTCTCTAGAGACACATTGTCTCTAGTTAAGTTGTAAGAGTGCTGTTCTCGATGGGAGGCTTGAGTGTTCCCAAGATATGTTCCATGCTCAAGGGTTGCATTAGGTGCATATCTTAAGAACCCTAGAGCTGATAAACGTGTTCAAAAACCGAAAAAAAAAAAGGATCATGCAGGGTATATTTCAAACTATTAGCTTCTCCTGTAAGTTTTTTGTTAGTGTTCGAAAATGAAAAAGTTTTGAAGTTGTTATAGGTGAAGATAATTTCATTTGAAGTACAAACAAATTGGAAGTATATTTGTTATTAAAAAAAAATCAAATAAAAAAATGATGTGAAGCGTGCGAAAAAAAAGCGCAGCTGGAAATTCAACTTGCAATCAGTCAGATTTCTCTAGAGGCATTTGAAAGCTGCACTTGATAGAAATTTGAAGGTGTGATTTCTATTTGAATTGCAAAGTAATATGTGAGACTTTTGAAAAAAAATCCTCTTCAAATAGAGCGAAAAAATTGAAATTGTTTTTGTTTATTTGTTCAAAGTGAAAGCGAAAAGATCAAATTAAAACGTAAAGTGCTTGCCAAAATTTCGTAAAGCGGATGAACTGAATACACCTACTGTAAAATTTATTGTCTACTATAGAATACCTCAATCTTCCTTTCAACAGGTGTGTAATAGGTTCTCCTTCGCACCTGCGCACAATGCATTCCCAAGGGTGCGAGAGAGAGAGAGAGAGAGAGAGAGAGGGAGAGAAAAGTTGTCAGTCGTAGCTTTGCTTGCCATGTGATGTGAAGTGAAAGCAATGGTTCTTGGATCCAGCATTGAAAAAAATTGTATGTCGAGTTTGAAGTGTTATTGACCCTTATCTAGACAGGTTTTTCGTCTACAGGTAAACTTTAAACTGATAAAATTTATTTATTTGGTATACTTGTACATAAAAAGTCTTGCTAATCGATCCAACGCATTAAAAAATAATGGGTTCTGATTTTTCTCATTCTGTTTTTGAGTAATATACAATTTTTTTGGCTGCACTTTTTATGTCTAAACTACAATTTTTGTACTCTTGCAATTTTTAAAAGGAATGAGAAAATCATTTAGCAATAAAATCCGATCATGCACACTATAGCTGAACGTCATTCACACTCTTGTGAATGGCGAGGGAAATAGATTCTGCAGGATTTTCATTAAAATAACTTCCGAAAATAAACCAAAACTTTTATGCAGTTACTTACAGAATCCACAAGTATCGTTGAATGAGTTTACATAACTCGATAACAGATTGAAAACAAGGTGCTGTTGAACTAAAATTTCCTAACTTATCTGGAATGTGATTTATGATATTTCATTTATCAAGATGTTGAGTAACAAGTAGTGTTTATGAAGTGTATATTGCTCTTTAAAACATCTGATGTTTCCCTCGCTATATTTTATTACGAACGCCTTCAAATGCATCCGGGTTTTTTTATTAAACATTTATTTCGGGAATTTATCGAAAGGGTGAGTGAGTACCATTTATCCATGTGATTAGTTTCGGATTCCATTCAACCGTCAAGCTACGTTTAGCAGCTCATCAAGCAGAGTCAATCTCTTTTTCTATCTGTGTGAGATGATGATGAGGATGCTGTGGGGGTGGTTCTATCGATTTTCTACTTGTAATTTGTTCCAGTTTTAATTTGGCTAACATTCTGTTACTGGAAGAATGATTTTCTTTGAAAAAGTTCAAAATTGTATTTAATGGGCACAAAAAGGAAAAAAAAAAAATTTAAGCTGCTTCAAATAAAAGCGGCATAGAGGAAAATAAGAGATTTTATATTTTTCACACCCAATTAAGAATAAAAGTTTTTTCTTTTACAGTTAAAAATATTTCCCATTTATCAGAAGTAAAAAGTTTCTTTGACATCAATGAAAAAGTTTATGTTCCTACACGATTTCTTTCGGCAAAGAGAAAGTTGTAATGGAAAGAACGTGTGAATTAGCTCAAGTCACGTGCCGCTCCTTAAGATCAACAGAGGAAAACCCAATGAATCCATTGCAAAGATCAAGTGAGATTAGTGGGCCCAATACTCTAGAGTATTGGCTTGTATAAAAGTAAGAGAGTGCGGCCGGCATTTGATTAATGCATTTCTATGTTTCAGCCTCTTAACTGTGGGCAACACAGCACAACACTCTTAAAACAATAATAGTAAATGGAAAAAAAATCTCTACACACAGGCCACTATTTATGTTCAATTTCTGCATCATTTCTTTCCGCACAATGTTACTTCTTGTTTTCACTTTGTTCTCTCATTTCAGATAGAAGTGAAAAATGGAAGTAACGGAAATAACTACAGATCTACCCGCAGATTACACAACTGCAAACATCGTAAATAATGATTCCAGCAACTGGACACTTTGGTCGATGGATTTAACACAAGATGCTGAATTGGAGCCGTTTTTTAGCATTCCACAACCCATCATAGCGTTGATGTACATCATGTACATCGCCATCACACTAGCTGCAGTAGGAGGAAACAGCGTCGTGTGCTATATAGTAATGGCTTATCAACGTATGAGGACAGTTACCAACTTTTTTATAGTCAACCTTGCAGTTGGGGACATCATGATGGCTATTTTGTGCATCCCATTCACATTTGTAGCCAACTTTGTCACTATGTACTGGCCATTTGGCTCAATAATGTGTCCTATAGTTACATATGCTCAGGCAGTGTCGGTATTCATCAGTGCATACACTTTGGTGGCAATTAGCATCGATAGGTACATCGCTATTTTATATCCGTTGAGACCGAGAATGACTAAATTACAAGCTAAAGTAATCATCCTGTTAATTTGGGTGGTTGCCTTGGTAACTCCTTTACCAACTGCTATTTTGTCTCGGTTAAGCCCTTTGCCCAACATGACAGTCTACGTCTGTGCAGAAGATTGGGATTCGCCTGTTCAACGTTACTATTACAGCATGTCTCTCATGATCCTGCAATATTTTTTCCCTTTGTTTGTTTTGATTTTCACGTACACAAAAATAGCAGTTGTCGTTTGGGGCAAAACCGCACCCGGCGAAGCAGAAGATGTAAGAGATCAACGATTGGCAGCATCCAAACGCAAGGTGAGCAATTTATTCTTATATAAATATGCAGTTAAAGAAATAAATATTATTCTTTTTAACTGATGAATCAAATGGAATTTTGGAAATTGTCCAGGGGAATAAATTGGCGTGAATACAACTTTTCAAATTCGTCAAAAAGTGTAAACTATCCCATTATAAATCTCATTATTTCTATGTAGTTATACTTTAGTGGCAAAGTTCAACTAAACACGATGGACACTGGCATGGTATATTGCAAATATCGCCTTTATGCTGATCTCTGTTAAAGCTGCTCAAGGGAACTATCAATAACGTAGGCGACGAAATTTCATATCTGAACTGAAATTTCTTTTTTGTTTTACATTCACGTTCACGATTTAGTGACCACGTGTTGCAATATATTCCGAAAAAATGAAATTCTAAGAGAGCATTCAGCTTTTTTTTTAATATAAAAAAATATAGAACCCTAAAAAGGGGACAAACAAACCGTCTAAAGTTTCCAATTAAAAAGAAAGCAATTACTTTTAATTAAAAGAAAGTAATACGAAATTGCAAACCATGTCAAGAAAAATCTACAAGTTTTAAATTTCAATGGTATAAAAACTGAGTAAGATAACTTTTTGTAAACTTTACAGATTCCCAACATTTGCTCAAAAGAAAGACTAAAAAATACATATAAACGGTTATCTAAAGTACCAAAATTATTTTTGGTTCTCTCCTGTGTGTATTGTACATACTGTACATGAATAATGTTTCGTAACCACATTTAAATTTCTCGGTCAATTTGTTTCATTTCTCTGAGAATTACGAATAAGACTTATTATCTGCCTAGCAACTTTCATTTTATTTTGTAATCTTTGATTTTAAATAACCTTCCATTTCGTCACTTACGTGAAATTGCTTTAAATTTTCTTATGAATTAAAAATAGTCTATGAATCAACTATGCAGATTCATATAAAATTGTGAAAGAAAAAAAAAATATTTACTTACGATTTTTCGGGTCAATTAAGTGTTCATCCATGATGGTTTAACACCCTTGTATTATTAGGGCCTACTTTCAGATAGTAATCTCTTTAATCATACAAACGCCTGAGCTGTAGTCGCCTTATCCTGAAATGCAAGAGGTAAAACCCTATTAACCTAATTATACTAGGGATTCGGTTACGAGTGATCGGTAACAACTTTAATTGCACTGATTACTTGTCGTACCATGGGCCAATGCATCCGTTGCAACCCACTCGATTGTATCATTAAAGATGTTTACAGTGTCACCTGGTGACAAATCTTGTAACGACTGCCACACAAGTTATTTTACTTGTAAAAAAATGTACAGTAAGAGCAAATTTAATACGATGTATTTTAAAATCTTGTTTTTAAAATTCAACGCTTAGATTTGAAATTTTATTCTGTGACATAATAAGAATACAAAAATAGCATCAACAATTGTTTATTTTTCTATGGGTTCCTAACAGCTATTTATTTTGTATCAGAAACCTTTGCCATGTAATTAAGTTATACTAACAAATTGTCTGTTCCAAAATCTATGGGTATTATATGTATGGGTTTTGAAACTCTGTGCACTAAGATTAATAACAATTACATTAAGGTCGGTATGTTTGCAAAGCTTTGTTTACCAATCTCAATTTCAGTTTGGAAAGAAAGTTTCTTAATTCCAAAAGAAGCATCAAAAGTGTAAAATGGAAGCAGATTGCTTTTCTATAGCTATAAAAAGTAAGAGTTCCCATTTAGACCGATTACTTGGCTCCTTCAAAATGTCTTGTGTGTACTGAGGCGAAAGTTATGTCGAAAATCATTTTCCAATTAAGTTATTTTCATTATATTGAGACTATAATTATTTGTCAAACGATTTTGAATTTCAATTTTTATTTTGAAACCTACTTCTCAATACGTTCCAATATTAGATATTGGAAAAAATTCTTAGCGAGCCATTAAGTCAAAATGTCATAAAAAAAACTTCACAAAAGAATATTCTTTGAGTTAAAAACCCGTTCTTTCGTGTCTGATCAAAAAAGTTTTTTTAAAAAAAATTCATTCCACTTTTTCACTTTTTATTCTTTTCCTTTTGTTCTTTTGTCTATTAAGGAAGCACCGACTCATATGTAACTAAAGAATTTTTAATCTGAATCAAAAACTCATTTTGTTGAAAGAGCGAAGGTCTACCTGAAACAAAACACTCACAAAAAGTTAATAGTCGGCAGGTTAATTCAGAAACAACATTTTTAGCAGTGTTTGTGTGCCCAACTCTTTCTGCTATTGCACACTCTTATAGTAAACATTAATTTTTATATTTAATTTTTTGTGTTATAAAAAATTTCACCTGCAGTCTCACACTATTGAGAACATCCTTTAAATGATAACGTAAATCATTAACATAATAAGATCAGGTGCTTAAACTTGCATTCTCATTGTTTAACACTGCAATACACTTTCTTTTCCTGTAAAAATAAATGGCTAATGTAGTCTTTCTCCTGCTTTTCTATGGCTCCCTCTACTCTGTGTCTGCTTTTTTTCTTGTTGCAGATGATTAAAATGATGATAGCTTGCGTGACTGCTTTCACCCTCTCCTGGTTGCCATTTAATGTGCTTCATGTGGTCGGAGACGAATACCCTGCCATATATACATACGTACATATCATCTATATCTGGTTTATTTGCCATTGGTTAGCCATGAGCCATGCTTGTCTCAACCCCATTATCTATTGGTGGATGAATTCTAAATTCCGAGCAGGCATACATTACGCTTGTCGTTGTCTTCCGTGGATGAATTCATATCCCGATCGTTCGGAGTTACTATCCCGTTCCACCACGCGCCATCGGCTCACAACCAATGCCACGGCCCTGATAGCATCTGCTCCCATTAAGCATATGCCCGATGCATAACCAAGTATGTGTTGCATGAAAAATCTGTTTAAATTGCATGCCATGCTGAACCGATAAATATCGAATTGTATTCAATTTTTTTTACCATTCTGTGGTAAGGGAGGCGTTTGGAGTGTACAATATTACGTCTTCACTTTGATAAGAGCACCAACCAGTACTTCAGGTAAGCTCAGTCCCACGACACAAGATAATAAATACCAAAAGGTCAAAATCTACAGATGTAATTTCATATCTTTACAAGCCGTATTTTCTAATATTCTATACAAATAAGAGTGTGCACCCTTATGTAATAATGAAATCCCTTGGGGCATCCTATCACTTCAGTTGGTGCTCCCAATATTTATGTCCGTGACAACTCAAACTGAAATTGGAGCATTCTTTAGTTCCAAAAGAAATTATCTAACAAATGAAAATCAAATTATGGTACACTCTGCTCCCTTAACACAATAATTGTGAGGTTTGCACCATCTGGTGCCAACATCAAAATCGAAAATCTGAAATTAATTCACTCCAGTTGTCATGAAACTAGACATCAGAAGTCTATTAGTTATATTGTCTAGTCATTAAAAGCATGTCTGTATCGGTTCATCAGTAACTGCTTGTTTTTCTCTTCCTCTTTACAAATGTGCTACAATCATTACTCTTGATATTGAAGTCTTCATTGTGTTATTTGATCTAACAATTTAATTCATTTGGTCAATTATATTTCCAGATGATTCGAATGATGATCATAGTGGTAATCATCTTCACCATTTGTTGGTTACCAATGAATACACTAATTGTGGTGGCTGATCAAGATGATACGGTGTGGCGCTTCGAACACATCGTGTATATTTGGTTTATTTGTCATTGGATGGCCATGAGTCACGGATGTTATAATCCCATCATTTATTGTTGGATGAACGCCCGGTTTCGCGATGGATTTCGACATGTTCTTGTTAAACTGCACATTCGTGCAAAGGGCGATATGAGCGAAAACGGCAGCTTAAGAAGATGTAATACCACATTTACAAGTACACGCTACTCCAGCGCCGGTAGCGGATACAGGAATGGACTAAGAACTGGCTCTCGCTCTGCACGAGATGTGAATGAGATGCAGATGCTTAAAAAGAACAGTCAATCATACATAACCTCTTACGATGAGGATGTGTGTGAATCGCCAATTTAAATTTTAACTGAAAACCAATTATTTAAAAAAAATACATAAGTTAATAATATATTTTAAATATTTATGACTGCGTTGCGTTTTGTTCATTTATCTTAAATATTCAAGCAAAATATGTATATATATTTATGTGATGTTTGTGATCTTTAAATTTATTTAGGAAGTCAATAGGAAATATATTTTTAAAACATTATGTAAGAATATATACATTGTTTAATGTAAAAAGTGTTTTGAATGAATAAAACACAGTTATTTGTATTGTAAAAATTTGTGTCTTGTGACTTATTCATTTAATAATGCAACTTGAAGCGCCAAATGTGGGATAAATACAGATCTGCCAAATATTAGGTGTGGTTCTGCCCGAATTTAAACCAGATACTTTAATAACAAACGATTGAACATCTGTAGTACGTACATCAGTAGAGAATGAGTAATAAGCTTGATAAGCATTCAAATTAAGATCCATACCAGTGATGGAAAACAAAACTATTGCTAGAACGCAGAAATGAATTACGATAGTTCGACTGAACTTAATTAAAACTAAGCGCTGCCCAGACCACGACATCACACAATGCAATAAAAAATGTAGCAGTGTGTTTTCTTTTACGTAAGTTGTTAAAATATATTTCAGATTCTCACTAAATACCCTATGCTACCCTGGTGCCATCTATGATCACTACTTCAAGTTAATTGGAATTGGTAGTATTTTGAAAGAACCGTTTGAAAAATAATTAAAAATCATTTTTTTTTTTCATTATCTTTCAAGATCATCTAATATAATTAGATTTGCCCAAGCCATTTGCCCTCTGGCCAATACTTAGACCTACAATCATTACTCTTGATATTGAAGTCTTCATTCTGTCATTTGATTTAAAAATTTAATTCATTTGGTCAATTATATTTCCGGATGATTCGAATGATGATCATAGTGGTAATCATCTTCACCATTTGTAGGTTACCAATGAATACACTAATTGTGTATTTTTTTAATTGGTTACCGGGTGCCGTAATGGTGGCCATCATTGCCCTTATCGTAGTTAGTTTTTCCGCATATGATTTAATAAAATTCCTAAAATTGATTTAAAAAATTAATACAACATTCATCACTTGATTTCCTGTGAAAATAAATGGCTTAAATAAATACTGATCGAGCAAAACAAGTGACAACCCCGTAGTGGACTAGGTGAAGGGTGTTTTCTAAACATTGAACCTTCTAACCATTTTCTAAACATTGGACCTTCTAACCATTTTCTAAACATTGGACCTTCTAACCATTTTCTAAAC
>JAQGAS010000733.1:0-35370 GCA_034686365.1 Pachymerium ferrugineum | reverse complement strand
TTAAATATACCTGTGTGCCTTCCTTTCTAATCTTGACGGCGACTGCTTCTCTACTACTGCCTTGTGGTTGAGATATAATGTACACCTGTGAGAAGAGTTAAGGTCTCGCAGCAGGTGACGCTTTTCTCTCTCGTTGCAACAACTCGACAAATTATTGAAGAATTTCTTTTTTTTTTCGCTTCTGTGTTGTCATCGCGTGGAGCACCAACCACCAGATAAATATCATTGTCGGAATTGAAAAATTTACCGGATGATAAGGAGTAACCTGAAGGATGAAAATGGCAAAATAATTTTACAATTGTCAACATTTGAATGTAAGAGAAAAGTTTTGACATGAAATATTAATTTCAAAATTTTGTGAGTGCTTTGAGTGTTTGGAGGTTTTTTTATCATCAAGAGATAAGAAATGGTAGAAAAGACACTTCCGGTTTGGAGTAATGACTTTTAACTTGATTTTTTTTTATTAAAAATGACAAGAGTTCTATTTAAAGAGTCGACTTGTTATTCATGGACCTACGAAAATAAATAACTTCTGGTTTCTCAAGCACTGGTAGAGGGACGATGGGATGGGAATATCGATGATCGTTTTCCGTTTTGCCTGGGTAATAGACAACACTGCCAGTCCAGTCCCAAATTCCCGGCGCACCAAGCAACAGCTCGATTCTCTGCTGCAGAACAACAAATACAAGAAAATGAAAAAAAAACTCGTTAAACTTTGCTTTTGTGGGCGTTAGACCTCTGTGTAATGAGAAGCGAAACCAGCTTGTCCTAGCGCATAGTAGTAAATGCCAGGCTCGATGATTTGTTTATCTGTAAAACATTTCAACGCAATGTTTTGCAAGATCTTGGGGGTTGTAAAATTTTTCTCATTTTAACCCGCCCAGTAAAGTAGGGGGCAAAGGAGACGGAAATGAGAATGTAATGATAAACTTGAATTTTATTGAAGGAAAAAAGAATTTGACTTAGGTCATTTACTTATTAAAATAAGCAATACTAAAGGGTAGCAAACCGAGTTAGTGAAAAACTTCGAAAAAAAATAGCAGCAGATAAGGAAGTTCACTGCGCTTACTCGCTCCATATAGATTACTAACAAATAAAAAAAGATTTGTAACAGTTTTGCAAAAACTTTAAAAAATTCGTTAAAAAAGTTGCAAAAAAATTGAAAAATTCGTTTAAACTTTCCCAAGTAAAAAATTTGCAAAAATTTTGCAAAAATATTTGCAAGTAATGGGCCACTTTTTTTTTTTTTTTTGTAAATTTTTTGTAAAAAAAAGTGGCAAATTGCTTGCAAAATTTTTTTGATGCAAATTTTTTTACTTAGGAAAAATTGTAAG
Organism: Pachymerium ferrugineum; assembly: GCA_034686365.1. Taxonomy (NCBI): domain Eukaryota; kingdom Metazoa; phylum Arthropoda; class Chilopoda; order Geophilomorpha; family Geophilidae; genus Pachymerium; species Pachymerium ferrugineum. The sequence goes on along the minus strand of JAQGAS010000733.1, from coordinate 34,036 downwards.
ATTTTATCCAAAAAATTAACCACTGCAAAATTTTTTTGCTTAATTTTATCAAAAAAGTTGCCAATTCCAAAACCTTGCAAAAAAAAGTAGGCAATTGCAAAAATTTTAAAAAATTTTTACAATATATAAAATTTTTATTGCAAAATCTTTGCTGATTTTTATTTCTTTTCTGGACCATTGGTTTTGCTTCTGGTCCAAAAATGGTAATTACACCACTGCAAACTCGTAATTGTTTTATATAGTACATTCAGAAGAAAGTTTTGACCCTAAATAGTTTCAACACCTGTAATGGGACACTTAACCTTTTTGACAAGTTGTGTTTAATTAAACGATATTGCAATCGTCTTATTACATACTTCAATTTGTTAATTCTGAATTATTTTGTTTAAAATGCTTCATCACGTTATCTAAACCAAACAGGAGCATTCAAATTTCTAAAATTAAGTGACTTTTACATTTCCCATTTAACTGTAATGTAACAAGTGGAGTCAATTTTTGGACTGAATGTGTGTCAAGAGATCCTGGGATTGTATAACAAACACCATTGGTTAAATAATACAAACTTACAGTTGATTTTTCCACTGATAAGCACAAACCTAAGAAGAAAAAGAAAGTTAAATTGGATTAAACGAGACAAGAATGCCAATGTCTTTACTACAATCTCCTGTCATTATCCGGTTTGACGTCCAAACTAACCCCGAGCCATCCACCATCTTTTAAGTCTTTGTAAGCTGCTTCGTTGTCTTCAGGAACGAATACAGAGTTTCCTTAGAATTTTTTAAAATATTTAATTTTTTTATTAAAGTTCAAAGTAAAATACTTTGATATTAAAACTCAGATTATTTTGATTTTATTTGTACTCTTTAAAACTAAAAAAAAAATAATTTCTTAAAATAAATTTTCCCCAATTAACTTGAAACAGACTAATAAACTATGTTCAACCATCTAAAATAGACTATAAATGATGAAACATTTAATTTAACATTTTCTTTACCTGTTGGATCCACTACAATTTGACTACACTGAGTTTAATTCACCTTATATTCACAATGGCTTTTTTATTTGCACGTAAATAAAACACCTGGTTCCTTGATACCGTATTCACGTCTGAAATGAGTGGAATTAGCCTTAGGTACACCCAGTAACAACCTTAGAAAAGCGATTAGAAATTTAACCAGGGATCAGATTTCTCTCATGAATCACTTGTCGCAAAGGCACTCCTTTAAATTAGCTTTAAGCTAATGTAAACATTACATGAAATGTTGATTACTTTACTTGTTTTAATTCTCCTTGAAACTTTGCACAAAATAAGGCATGAGAAATTAATGTTTAATAGAAATGTTGTAAACTTTTTACCAATTCCCATCAGAGTTAAGTAAGGCCACTGTGTAGTAGCTATCACTAGGTCCGGTAATTAGCATTGAGTGTTGCACATCGATATTGAAAGATTGAGTTTGTAATGTTAGGAGGAGAAGTAAGAGGCTAAAATGAGGTGTGGCGACAGAAATGTCCATGGCAGTTTGACAAGATGAAGATGGTGAAAGAAGGAAACGGATGTGCTAATTTGAGGGTGTTTCCTGTGGCTTTTAATGAATTGCAATCTTTCATGGTAAATGAACTAGTTTTTAATTAGGTAAAATATTTTGTGTTGATTAATGTTTATGGTAAAAGTATAATATTTAGGGGTTACTTAGGTTTAAGTACACTTGCATGTTGTACTGGATACTGGATGAACATAACATGTTTGAGTTTGTTATCTATATTAAATGCAGATTATAATGAAAAATTGGCTCAATCTATGGTGGAAAGTACAAATTCAACTCCATTTGAAAGTGAGAGAGGAAAGGAAAATTCTAGATTGTAATACTAGGCGCGGTCATTTGCTTATGTAACGTGTTACGTCATGACTTTTAAAAGGAAATAGCTAAAAGTGACTTTTGTATAAATATCCCCTGCTGTCACTTTTATTCTTTTAAAAAGCAACTTATACAAAAGTAGTTAAAACTGCGCATGAGCAAGGTTCGAAGGTTAGAACATTCACTAAAAATTGCACAAAAAAGTAAGGCAATGACAAAATATTTGCCCTTGGACCAAAAAAGAACTCTTGGATTTTTTTGTTTTCATTTTGTGACTGAAGTGAACAGTTTTAATCTGTGTTCAGTTATACGGGACTTGTAGTGACTTCTTCTTAAATGGGAAATGTAAAAGTCACTTAATTTTAGAAATTTGAATGCTCCTGGTTGTTTTAGATAACGTGATGAAGCATTTAAACAAAATTACAGTTAAGAATTAACAAATTGAAGTATGTAACAAGACGATTGCAATATCGTTTAATTAAACACAACTTGTCAAAAAGGTTAAGTGTCCCTTTAAAGAACCTATCCGGTTGTAAAGTAATTCAGCTAAATAAAAAGTAGATTCAAACTTTTTTACTAAAATATTGACAATTTGGTATTGCAGACACGTTTTCTGACTTACTCTTTAAGAAATGTGTAAAGACCAGTACTTGGTCTAAATATTATTCTGTGCTAACCAGAAGCCGTTTTGAACGGAGGGCATAAACATACAGAAAAGGCCCATTCATAATGCACACACTATGATCTCCCCTTCTTCCAAAACGAGTTAACCTTTGACCAATGTCGGTCAATGTCATACTATATCATTGATTGAAATGGATGATCACTGATCAGAAATGTTTAGATACAATCCATTGCTAACATTTGAAAAATTGCAAATTAAAATGCAAACCACCATTTTTTGAATATTAAAAATTTAAGAAGACTTAACTTAAGATCAAATTTAATTATTAAACTGTAATATACATAAAAATATTTTCCCCTTCTAGAAAAAATGTTTTGAAGATTTCCACCAAATGAATACATAACTAAATGCACGTGAAACATTCATGAGGGTAGATATTAAAAGTGTGTTACAAAGAAAAGTGAATACAGTAGACTAAAGAAACGTTTTCAAAACGAGAATCAAAATCATTTTCGTCCGCTCGATGAAACTTTTCTGCTGGGGGAAATGCATTAACAACACATTTCCCCCTACTAACTTTTCCGCCAACTTTAATCTATCGAGGTGTGTAACATTTCAAAATCACGTCACGTCCAGATGTGTTTTTTTCCTCCTTTTTTTTTTCATACTTTCACCACGTAAACAAACACATTCATCAAAAGATTAACTAACGGAATGGGGGAAATAGGGCGGAAAAGGAGTTTGCTACTGCAATATCGTCCAACTAAGTGGCACCAGTGTTGGAGCGACATCTATTGACCCAATTATAAACACCCTAATTCGATTAGAAGAGATATACCCTATATCCTACAAAAATTAAAGCAATAATTTGACATTATTGTAACCACTGCTCAGTGACGCCACTACGTCCAGTGACAGAATTTCGTACTGAAACTTACTGTATTTTGGGAATTGATTATTCACTTGATTGGTTGATGTAAGTTACTTGAACTTAGTTTAATCACCAAATTAATATTTATATTTTAGTTTTAGGTGTGAACACGCTTACGTTACTTTAAAAACTGTCCTACATTTCGTTGCACTTACGGGAATAGAGAAGGGAAATTCTTTTAACCCGTTACAAACTAGATAATGTATTGGCGTCAATATTGTATGATGACGTCTAACAGTAATTTTTGAGTTCATTGTAGCGTAAGGTGCAATGGGATCAAGCAATTGGTTGCTAGTAGTAGTAATATCAATGCCCTAAATTGGATTTTCTAGATTGATTGATTGATCGGCGGAAAGGCTTCTCTACACTTTTCGTTAAACACTTTCATGACACATAAAAATTCAAGTCGTTGTTTTTCACCTCAAAAAATAATTTCATTTGCGCTCAGTATTTAATTCTCCAAATTAAGAGAACGAGTGTGGAATAAAAAAAAATCTTTATTTTTTTACACACTCATGAAATGATTTCAGGGACTTGGAATTGTGGTTTTCAAAGTGCCATTTTCATTTTGGTGTGGCATTTTTTTTTTTATAAAGAAATTTCACATTTCGCTCGCAATTTTGTCTCATTTTTTTTTCTCTCTCTTTACTTTTAAACTTGATGAGATAGTTCCTTTCAACTGTCTGGAACAATCCCAAAATGTATGGAAGGGGAAATGGGGGACATATACAGAGTCGAGTTGATTCACAAAAAAAAAAAATAACAGGAATTTGGATTTCCTCTAGTCAAGTTGAATGCATTTTTTAGTTGGGTAGATAAAATGAGTCACTTTTCCTCACCAGGTTAGAAATGGTTTCATTTAAAATCTTTAGGGTATAACTGGAAAAATTATTCTTTTTTCTCCCTCTAATGGTTTCAAGGGTTTATGTATTTGGAATGATGTTATTACTAAGAGTAGGAAGCGGAAATACTTTTTTTTAAAAAAAAAGAGGGTTCTTGGGAAAGTAACAAGCTCACATTATAAGTGTTAACGTTTCCTAAAACTGAATATTCAAATCTATTACAAAAATGGGATTCTAGATTCACTTAAATCTTAGATTTGTTTACTAAGAATCAGGACTTTAAAATCAGATTGAATATTAGACATATATATCTTGGGAACTTATACTACAATTCGAATTGTATTCTCTCTAGACAAATTTTCAGACACCATTTTGTGTTCAATTGAATCTATTGACATTATAATTTACTATAAATTTATAGGGTCTTTACAAAGGGGTGTAAGGTCAGGCCTAATATTACATAAATTTAATCTAAATTTCATTTTGTGCGGCTGATTCCGCAATTTAAATTCGGTTCCTCCTTTTCAGGTACCCCAACTCTACTAAGGGGTACCCTACAGGGCTACCTTATACTGAGTAGACAGTCAATTTCATAAACAATTGTAATCGAAAGTTACAAATTTGTAGTTTGAAAAGAAAGTGGAGGGAAATTAATTTTGCAGGTGGCTGTGTGGTTCCTTCTGCATGGCTGAATATTCCAATTCTTGAGATATAATTTTCCATAAAGGAAATGGAACGTGCCCCTCTCCTAAATCGCCCATTTCCACATTTTTCGGCGCGTGAAATTAATCGTTATAAAATTTCAATTAATCATAAAGTGAATTCGTAATTCAAGCAACTTGACTTTGCCTACAAATTAATTTTAAATTAAAAACCGACTTCAGTATTCATTACAAAAACAAATCGATAGGAAGTGAAAAAAAAGCGTAAACAAGTTAAAATAAACTTTTTATTAGACTTCTCTTTATAAAAAATTTGTGAGTAGTTTTCGGAGGTTAGAGCACGAACAAATCCTCGATTGAAAGCGAATGCCTCTGGAGAGTTTGACTGGAGCTTGTCCATCTTGATTTATTTGTTTGTGAGCTTTGCCAAGGATTAGGCCTTCAGAACCAAAGAGCGAATCGAAATTGGAAGGGACTCGGGTCAGTCAGTCGTCACCTGACTCCTTTTGCTTTGTCCTTTGACTTTACGCAACTTTTTTTTTTATTTCAATCTTCTTTGCTTTTCATTCTTGAGCTAAAGAAGTAAAAAAAAAAAACAACAAAATTGAAAAAATTTCTTGTGGATTTAAAGGGGGGGGGGGGGGCAAAGTCTAAGAAAGGGACAGTTTGACATTTGATTAGTCGGAGTTTAAAAAGGAAATTTTTGGTGACGGGAAATTAGTAGAGTCATCCATCGAGTAGGACAATGTCCCTCTTTTCCTTTTGTGGTAAAACGAAAAGCTGAGATTGGATGTTGGTCACGTGAGTGCGTGTGATCAAATTCCTTTCATTCCACTCGGAATTGTGTTGCCACAGTCTTTTGACAAGGATTTGGCCCTGTGCGCATTGCTCCCTGCGCCGTAGACAAAAGAGTCGAGTCTCACAATCGGTCGACCTTTTCATAATTAATATCTCACGGCGTTGTGATTTGCTGGAATGTTGGGATCGGAAAATAAAAGCTGTATTAAATACGGAAGTTATTCGTAGATATAGGAGGAAAAGAACGTCGTATAAAGGCCTATTTACGTTAGAAATGACAGAAGTTGACAAACTTAGAATTAAAGGGAAGATCATAGGCAATTAAATGTGATAATACGGGCCTTCTAGGACGCACTCTTTTGCTAGTTGTTTGCCTTTAAAAGATGCGACAACTCTGGACTCAATCGAATATTAAACAAAAGTAGCCAAAAAAATACTCTTTAACGTCTTTTACGAAAACTTGAATAGCGCCAAACGGAAATTGGCGAGCGAATTTAATAATGAATCGTTCGGCATAAGTTTGACGGCGGAATTGAAGGTTGCACCAGCAGAGGGTCGTTGCCATCCCAGAGTGGAGTTTTATTCCGCGAATACTGAATAACTAAAAACCAGAGTGGAGCGAGAGAATTTTGCTTCTTTCCGTTCCTCGCCGCGAATACAAACAAGCCCTTTTCAAAATGTAATTATTGAGTCTAGGATGGCGGTGGATTTCCTTTTGCCAAAGCAAAATATTGCATAAGCCGCCTTGCTACTAACATGCACTTCCCGCCATTCATATTTAAATCAAATGCTAATGCGAGGTATTACCGAGGTCTTAAATTAGAACTATGCACGCATTTGCCACCACACTTACTAAACTTACTCTCATGCAAATTCCTCTACTTCCTTCTTCGTTTTAGCTCATGCATATTTTTTTTTCTTTATTTATATTCACGATGTGAAGTAGTCAGTCGGCTTAAAAGATCATTTTACAATCCCAGAAAATTCGCCCTTACTTTTTAACGATTTGTATCTTTTTATGCTAGATCAGGTATTTTTCCCCAGGTTTTGGATTAAAGTTTCGTACTCACTTGAAAAAATGATAATCAAATATGTTGATTTGTTTAAATCGTGGATTAGAAGCTATGATCCAGTTAGGTGTGAAAACTTAAATCAGAGACTTCGAGATCATCCAGCGGGTTCCATAAATTACATTTGATTAGAGAATGAAGGCAAATATGGCGGAAATATCGCTTTAATCTCGCTAAATCTCGCTTTAATCTCGGTTTTGCGCCTGTAATCTCACCACCTTGGGAAATTAAGTAGCGACTGTTTCTCTTTTCACTTTACTACATTAACAATGGAAAAGCTCCGCCTTTAAATAACGACAATGCTTCACTGCAATACATGAACTTTTGAATAGGAGTGCTCAATGAAGTGCATTAACTCTGAAGAAAAATGAATTATTTCACTCGATATTGGAATCTTTAATGAAGCTAATTTCAACTTTATTATTTTAAATTAAAGATGTTGCAACGATTCAGCGTTGTTATTAGAAAATAATTAAATTGATTTTTAATTTTGAAAAGAAAAATAAGTTTTTAATGAATACACTTAGGCAAATTTAGGAGCTTTATTGAAAAATCAATGGCAGAACGCTGGGTATTTCATTATAAAAATTTATAGCTTATTTGTAATACAGAGGTGATTTTCAACTCTGATTAATACACCGAATAAAATGAAATCGATGTTTGGATAAAAAGTAAATTTAAAAAAAGCGAAATATTTTGCGTTCTGAGCGATATACTACTTATTATCAGTTAAGAGGCTTAACGTTTCAGTGCGGAAGCTCTTGAAACATTTCATTACAGTTTTAAGTCTTTTTATTTCGTCAAGTTGAGACATTATCTCAGCTCTTTTGTTTTGATTCTCTTCTATGTTTTCTAGCACGACTTTAAAAATAGTGGAGTGGGGAAATCGGGTGTTTGCAATGCAGTTGCACGTCTGGGAAGTTTCCAACTCTTCATCACAATTTTTTTGCTGTTCACACGTTGGGATGATTTGCTATTCCTTCATGTTTTACGATTTTATAGATTGGATGAATTGATTAGGTTGTTTTAAAAAAGTGCTAGTGAAAAAAAAGTTGACTTAAAGGGGCAATCAACTCTTTAGCCAAGTTGGTATAAGCATGACATTATAGATTATCACAGTGCAACATTGCCGCCAGATGTCATTTTCTCTGAGCGCCGCCATATTTGCAGTTTTAAAGTTTTGTGTTGTTGCAAAAGTACCATTTGATTCCAATCTGTAATTGGATGTTACCTTTAAGACTGACCTATTCCTTTCAATAACAACAAGAGATAGTACATGAATTAAACTAGTTGTCAAGTGTTTTAAGAGTTTCACAGTAAAGTTTCATTTGAGAATGAAAAATGACATTTAATCGATCAAATCGATAGATACATTCAAAAGTATAGAAGATCACTGAGCTCTGTGCTGTTATCATTGATCCATGTAACGTCCTGAAAGGAGTTGTTGGACTGCTAAACACCGCAAATTCGCATTTCAAAACAGGTGCATCCGGATCAAAACGACTTAATTGGATATTTCCCTTCGGCTGACAAGTCAATTCTACTCAAATCTCTCCGGATACACTTAAATATTAAACAAATCATCACTTCAAAACGTTAATTAGCAGTTTGATAGAATTTTAACTAATTAATAATTTTTTTTCAAAAGTTTGTGGTTGCGCACTTGAATAATGTCTTGCATATATAACCGACCGAGTCACTTTTACTACTTTATTTCCTAATGGTTTCTATTAATTTTTAAAATTTCTTACTTCAAAAGAATTTTAAGCATTAAATATATAACCACTTTTGGCTATCAATAATTTAGGATATGTATATGATAAAAAAAAATCGATTGAGGTTTTTTAAGTGTGGGGGACTACTTACTGACTTAAATTAGAATCAAAACGAAGATTGGACAAAATACTGTAGTACACAGTAAAAACAATAAGCTTATTTATGTACACTAAAAGGGTGTAAACCGACTGTAAGCAAGCTGGACCTCTAGTCTCTCGAAACCTAAAAGATGCTTGAATGCAATATGTGAACCCCTAGCTTGCATTTTAAATCGTTTTGGGGTGTAAGTTTAAACTATAGATCCCCAATTTCGCCTTTGTTTATTTACAGTGTAAAAAAGAAAGAAATTGAAGCTAATACCAAGTCAAAAATCAGTAAAACCATTCATTTAAACGACAACTACTAAAACTAGTAACCAAAAGCTTATTAAATCAGTGCTTCCATCTTGCTTCCTCAAGGAGGAAAAACCCAGGGTTGACCGCATAGAGGTAGGAAGTTGGACGTGCCCTACGCGTTTCAAAGCGCAAAAAAACAAGGAGTTTCAATGAAATACTTAGAAACTATTTAATTCCAGTATGAAAAAAATTCAAATCAATATACATCAAACATTGAGACCTATTGAACGCCTGCTTATTGTTTTCAATTATTTCTACTAACATTAAATATTAAGTGGCACTCAAACGTCAGTCATTGCTAGCATTCGGAAGCCTTTAAAACAACTTTTCCATCTTCAGGGCGTCTCGAGTAAAACAACAATTGTGTTACTTACACTTAGTTTTTCCTCAACGGAATTCTGGGCTTTACTAACACGAGAAATCTTGCCCGTCTGGAATCTTTCCAACTTTGATCGCGAGCAGCTATTCACACACGGTTGATGTTTTTCAGTTATGGAAATATTTGCTTCACTCCTCATTTTTACCACTCCTCTTCATGTTCTGCGCTTTGCTTCGTCACGTTTGAATTTTAAAAATTTGTAAAGATTTTTTTTCCTTAACTCTCCCAAGGATAAAAAAAAAATAGTGTAAATAAAAAAAAAAGTGCTTGCTGTAGTTTTAGTAAATATCGATCGAGTCAAGTTATTCACACCGTAAATTACGATGTTATCAGGTTTATTAGGTGCGTACAAGATAGTAGAAAGAAGCGAGTTTTGTCAGTTGGCAAAAGTATAGAATTTCAATCACAAAAGCGGGTCACAAACCCGAGTTGCAACTGCACACATTTTCCGAGCGATAAGACATTGGCGAGAGACGAAGAAGTCGGTGGATGAAAAGGGATCTTTGACTGCATCCTCTTTTCTTTTACTCCTGATACGGTATCTACAGAAATTAGGAGACGAGGCTTCCGGAAACTTTCTTGCGACCTTGTATCCATTCTTTTCACTCTCATTTTTTTTCCTTAAAATATTCTTGACCCTAATCTTCAAAGGTGGAAGATAGAAGAAAGAAAAGGGGGAAGTAACTGAAGTTTTATGTTGTCATTTATGGGTGTATTAAAATGAAGAGACAAGATACTAATATCAGACGGATGAGATAAGAAGAGGAACGAAATGAATTGGATGTATGGAGGAAATAGCGGTTTGAATTTCTTTTCTCCTGAATGATGAGTCCAACTTGTTTAGTGTAATTAGCAGAAACCACTGTGTGTATACCATAAAAGCAGCAAAAGTACGCCCAATAACTATTGGCTGTCTGCATCGTAAGAAATGATCGAAAATACACTTCAAATGTATCTTAATTGTATCTAAAATACACTTAATTTAAATATTCAGTGTAATCAGCCAAACACACCAATATATACTTTATGTGTTTTTTTTAGATATTTTCAGATCAATAGTTTAATTGACTCATTTCTGTCAATTCTAAATTACCATTATAAACACTTTCTTCCTGAACAAGGACAAGAGACAAAGAATAGAGTAAAAGAAAAAAACCAAACAACTGATTGTATTTGCTGCCTTTCAACTTCTCGCGTCTAAAAACTAAGGCTTTGACAATCGATTGAGACAAAAGCCTAGACTCTTTATTTTTCCAACTCTCCCTACTACTGTTTCAAGATCTGTACCCAACACTGACACTCCATTACGCAGCTGCAGCTTATCTCCACCCAGAGAAACAAAAGCGAGAGAGAGAGGAAAAAAGCGACAAGAGCTGCACCGGCAGACATCCATATACTTGATAAATCAATCAATTCTACTTTCCCACTATTAAAACTTAACTCGCCTTTAAACATTTTGTCGTCTTAATGCCACGTTTTCTTCCCTTCAAAGATGGATCACAGTGTGACAACTGTACAAATCCAGCATTTTGGTTGGGCAATAACAAAGATAAAAGACTAGTCGCTCAGGAGAACTAACTCCATCTATCCTACAACTCAAATTCCCCTCGACTCGTCGATTGAAAAAGGATAAAAAGAAGAGTTGGGGAAGTGTATATCCGCTGTATAGACTTATACTCTCTCATTGCCAACTCCCTCAACTCATCCACAGCTGACAAAAGACTTAAGGCCCATAACTCACTTGCTGAGCCCACTGAAATGGAGTAGCAGCAGTTGATCCCTCCACCTGCGAATCGAGTTTCAAGAAGACCTTGCTATTGGAAATGTCAACTTTTACAAGTTGTGATTGGAGAGATTTGGGAACAGTCATGTCTTGTTGGTTATATACTAAAAATAGTTTCAAGTTGGTACAGTTTTTCTTTTTAAGATGAGTTACAATATGTTTGTCTAGTAGGGGAACTAGATAAGGACCAAATGTACAGCTTTGATATGCATTTGGTTATAGTGCATTGCACTGAAGTCAGATAAGGATACACGTTTTTACTATACCATTATGTCCCACAAGATATTTGCTTTTCTGATACTCCTTGAAAACAAGTACAAACATTGACTATGATTTTGTTTTATTTAAATTGAAGATAATAGGTGTGTGTTTACCAAATTTTGATTCTCTTTTTTTCTCACTAGGTGTTCAAAATTCATCTCACGACCCGGAAGACGACAGGAAAGGTAGGTGTAACTTTAATTAGTTATTGCCCTCACCCCTAGAGTTCAGGAGTGTAAATTATAAAATCACCCAGAGATTTGCCTCACTTATCGCCTAATTAAACGAGGCTACTTTAGTACAGAAGGGAAGAGAGAGAGCGCTGGTCGTTTAACGAGGAAGCAAATAACGGCTGTCGTGTAGCGCCTGTGCGGTACTTCATTAGCAATCGACCGGTCGTAGCGATCCGTAAAGCATAATTCGCTCGCGTGTCGAATTTCAAATGAAGCTCCTCCCATACTTGGAGGGAAAAAAGTGGGGGGAGTAGTGAATTAGTTCGTGGAGTTGTCGAATGACTAACGAGTTTGGATTTAAGGGGAGATTCAAGTGGATGTATTGTACACGCATTTATTATAATTTTTTTTCTCTCTCTTGGAATTGGTCTCGGGTTTTAGTAATCTCTTTGTAAGATATTGCCCAATCTGTCAGATTGGAACGTTAATCTTAAGGGGATTAAATCTCTCTTTTGTTAGAATTCTTTCCAATTATAGTGTGTCTCGGTTGGCTTGTCGAACCTTATCGTCGTTTTGTCTGAACATCAATAGGGATTTGAGTGTTGTACAAATAAGTTAGAATGGGGAATTTTTCAATGAGTGTTTTCAGTTGGGGAGTCGACACAAAACATTTTGATAGATGAAGAAATGAGGCTTAACGTCGCGAGCGACCTCTTTGTCTATACGCGACGATATAAAACTATCAATATGTAGTCATAAAAGTAGGCAACACCACTACAGAAACTAAGAAATCTAAGAGCTATTAAACCAGTGCTTCCATTTGGCTTCCCCGAAAAGGCTTGTGAGGACGTACAAGGGGAACTCAGGAGAGTGCATACGAAGCTAGGAAAAGTTAAACATACTTAAAAAGCAGGGCTCGCCAAAAGCTCAGGGCCTCACGGTTTTGCCGGGAGTTTTTTTACTTTGCCATGAGACTGTGCCTCTGGTAGCTTCAGAAGAATTCGCCGTCAGAAGTTGGTTTTCAACTGCACATTGAAATGGTTATTGAAGACTTAGTGGTTTGACTCTTGACTGTTGTGTTTTTAAACCTGATTCTAATTTTTATTATTTGCCGTGAGTATAAAGTTTTGCTGCGAGTATAAAGTTTTCTCATAGCAACTTGCTACAGCACAAAATTGTATTTGGCAAGCCCTGGTTTAATTCATGAGTACTGTACACAATGGGCACTGGCCAAAAAACCAGATGTTTGATTACTTGTGGTGTATTCAGTAGTTTTCTTTCTGCAATGTCCAGCAAAAAAAAAAACTGCAGCTTTTGTGCAAAATTCTGTACCTGTTCCATTTTACTGCACATTTTCTAATGTTTTACCACAATTTTTCATAGTTAATTTACTGCAGAAACTGCATGGTTTTCGTTGAGTATTTGGAATGTATTGTAATATTGATCTTTTTTTACACATTTACAAAACATTGAAACAGCATCCATTCCACAATTCATCATTCTTCCACGCCACTTCTGCTCCACTTTTAAAGTGAACACACTTAATGATTGCGTTATTTTCTGAACTACCTATTTCTTGTTACCTCTAATGTGAACATAAACTCTCATAGCGTTTTTATGGTTACATTGTTTTTAGTGTTCGTAAAATAGCCCTCTTTCTTAAATTATATCAACACAAATGAATAAACTAATATAATGAATTTACACTAAGTGACGTTGTTTGTAATATAAGAATGCTTTAAAAACTATATTTTCTCGGTTTATGTCTCAAACATGAAGTTGATGTTCAGAGATTATTTTTACAAGAGCTTTAAAACTGAAGGGGCACGGAAAGGAAGCCAGAAATGAAGGCGTTTGTAAATATTATTTTTCTGTACTCACTTAAAGAGAAATCCAAAAAAAGTTTTGCTAGTCTTTTCATTAGTCGATGAAAGGAAGATTTCGGTAAAGAAAGAGCTGACATCTTAAATCATTCGAAAGGTTTTTTTTTTCCGGAGTAAGAAACTCGTGAGGGTTGTACATCTTGGGCTTATTAAAGTTTCAACGACCTCAGACCAAGACTTATGTCGGATCTAAGACCAACCCGACTTTTCTGTTCACAAATAATTACCTACAGACTTTTTCCTCATTTTTTCAGCTTTTGTTTCTACTTTTTTCTTCGGGTCGATTCCTTTGTGCTGATTATTATTTTTTCATTCGTTTTAATTTGGATTTGTTTTTAAACTTTTTTTTTAATAATAAAACAACTTTTCTAATTTTCTAAGGTTTGAAATTTTACATTTAAAATTTTTTTTTTTAAATTCCGGAATTGGATGAATTGTTCACTGACATTTTTTACAATGACGCTAACCTGCGGTCCCATTAAAAGTGAGATAAAAAAAATCTATTCTGGAAATTGATGGATGCTCTGCCAGAGGAAGGCAAAAAGGAGAAGTTAAATTTGCAATTTTTTAACTTTGAATGAATGTATAATAATTTTGTGATATAATCTCTCTTGGTGGTTAAATATTTTAGGTTGATTGTGCATTTTAATTGTTCGTTTATTACGTTCTAACTTTAACATTGTTTTCGTGTTGATCACATTTGCGTCAATTAGGACTAAGTTAAGCCTCTTTACGCTTATTTTACTTTTATCTTAATTGATCGAGCAATTTAATGTAGGAAATATTTTCAGGGTGGTAATTTTGAGATGAGGAGGCGAGACAATCAGAAGAGGTGTCACGTGTCTTTTAATTGGATCGGGTCAATATTTTAATTTAATTAACCGTTTATGGGAGGGTAACGTGATTTCTGCTTTGGAGTGTCGAGTTTCATTAAGATAAAAGGATTAAGGTTATAAAGTTTATTTTCTTAGTTGAGAGTGATTTACAGTGAAGTTGCAATTGTTGTGCTTGGTTTGAACAGCTACTCAATTGTGTAACGCCACTTCGTAATGAAATTAACGTAACTGTGACTGCAGACAAAATTCTGGAAGCTGGAAAGATGTAGCAACAGGAAGTGTAACGTACCCCGATGTTGGTTATACGCGACGAAAACAGGGCAAACTAGAAAATATTAACGAAATAGTAAAACAAACAACTTTAAATCACTCAAGACCAAACAAAATAAACAAAAACGTCGGCACAATTGCGAGTCGAAGAAGAATAAGAATAAAGCTTAATGCCGCCAGCAACTGCTAGGGTCAGATGCAATGAGGACAAGTCAAATTAAAAAGACAGAATCAACCAGAAACAAGGAAATCCACTAAAGCAAACAACGCAACCAGACCCAGATAGAAACCTCATAACCAAATCAGTATTGCAACCGACTAAACCTCGGACACTCGCAAAGTTCCTCCGCATGTTTATATCATGTGCATTGGCACAACTTACTAATAACTGCCTAATGCACAATGTACACCATCTTCATCACAACTTGTAACTACAGTTAAAAATAATCGGGAATTGAGAAGAACTCCTTCATAATTACCACCGTAATCAAATTGTATAAATACTTGTTTAAAATAGAGCTTCGAATTACCACTTTAAAGTATTGTGTGTAAAATATCGATCGAGGTGAAGTTGTAATTCGGAGTCTCTCTCATCGCGAATTGGAGAAGTTGCAGAAGGAGACAATTGAAGAAGGGGGTGCAAGAAAAGAAGCCCCGATGGAGGGAGGAAGAAGAAGGAGAGAGAGAAAAAAAAGTTCTCATCTATATCATTAACGGGAGTCCCTTTCTTCTCACTTGGCTGGCGTGAATAGGAAAAGACGATAGAAAAGAGTAGTGAATAGGAAGCTCCAATTTCTTGCCTTAACCTGCCATTGGATTTTTGCTCTTAAGAAAAATTTTCTTTTTCACATTTTCACCTCGTCTTTTCAACGTTGGTTCCAATACGAGAGACTGTTTTGTGTGCTAATTAGGAAACCTCTTCGCTCCATCATCGTTTTCTCTACAAAAGGAGTGAAGTAATTTAACCCAGTTAATTCGATTACGACGATTTTTTTTTTAAGAATGAGCATCGGGAGATTCAAAGAGTTTTCAGCGGATCATCTCGACCTTTGTTTGTAATGAGAGAACCTTCTCAAGATGTTTCACTCTGTGATTACTTTTCATTTTTTTAAAGGTTTTAATGAGCTTGGAGTTTGGAAATTAAAGGGGAGTTTTCGGTTTGGTGAGACTTTTCTTTGAGTTGGGTCCCTCTGTACGTGGACAATGAATTATTACATTAGAATGAATCCTGTTGAATCAAATTTTAATCTAATGACATTAAATGGTTCAATTTCGATGAATTTTGAGGAATCTTAAGTAACTGAATTTGAGTGAATCTTGAATGAGAGTAAATCGATGTAGATCTCAATACATTCTACTAAATTTATTAACTCTGGTTATAAACAACTCAACCTAACTCTATCTCATTTTCAATGACTTCTGGTGATTCAAACGGAATCTTTAGTGATTCAAATGAATCATTTCAACCAGATTGGGGCGTCCATTACATGATTTTGAACACACTGCAAGAAACACGAATCACTTGCTTCAACAAACAGCCACCAGAGAGTGTCATACTTAAACAAAATGGCGAACACCTCTACGTCTCAATTAAATAGTTCGGAAAATAAGACAAAAGAATTGTTATTAAACTGCATAATGCAAGCAACATTGCCTAATGAATTCACTCTAGAATTGCTATTGTAGTTTTGTGTGTAGATAGGGAATTATTGCTCACACGTCATACCCACGTCATTCTTGCCTTCCTTCAATATGGACACACTGTACGTATATCTTTACAGCGCGTGGAAAAGTAGCATGTAAAACTGGATACTTAAACTTTAAGGTCGTGATATAAATTTTAAAGAAGAAGAAATTATTATTTATTAACATTTTAACTTAATGGTCGAACACTTAAAAAAATTTCCCCCTTCCCAGTCGCAATTAGTGTAGCGTTTTGATGTTTGGCAGGCGTTTTCCGTACGTGTCGGTAGTCCATTAGCGAAAATTACAAACTCTACATTTTGGGCTTCTTTCACCGGGAATAAGTATAATTACATCCGGTGCAAATCAAATATTTAATAAAATAGTTTCAACTTGGAATGAAAGTTGGTATCGTTATTTAGTCGTTTGCCTTTTCTCTAATCTCGATTGCAAATGAGTTGAAACACGTGGTGCAGACATCTTAAGATTCTCTACCGTAATGCGAATTTAATTGCTTCAAAATACCCCGATTTTTACCTTGTCTTTTCTACGAATAAAAAATCCCTCCATACGACTTTTATTTTAATTAGGAATCGTTTCAACGCTTGTTTTGATTCATTACCCTGACAGGTGCGAGCAATATGTTAGGTGAATGTGCGTTTATTAATTTTCTTGGATCGTTTATTCTAAATGTGCGGTCGTAAATTTTTCTTGTGGGGTTGAAATGAATAGTTTTTATTGACATAGTAAAGAAATGATTTGCTTACTTTAAAACAAATACTTTAGTTGGTTGATTGCCGGGGGTCAGAGTAAAGGAGAAGGTGAGATAAGACGGAGTGAAGTTGTGTACACGGAAAAGATTCGGTATTTGGTCCCGATTGGGAATGGTGCACAACAGTTTAGGTGCAGGAGGGAATCGTAACCTGCCTCTGGCTTTTGAGGGGGCGATAGGAGCGGCAAATGGTGCTCAAACAACTGATAAGAGAGAGCAAAGTTAAGCGAAGCAGGAATTAATTCGCAATAGATCCTCAACTAGAAGAATTGATGAAGGAGAAATGGTTATCAAGATGAAGATGTGAATAGTCGGCAATTTCTTTATATTCGTTTAGAAGAGAAGCAAAGGTAATTTATTATGTGTACCCATTTGGGAGTTATAACTGGGAAAAGTAGTGTTTTCTAATAGTCAATATAATAGGTTTATATTGCACCTAACAAAGCTTTGTTTATACAGCGCTCGGTGCGGCAGATACGTGAAAATGGCAAACATATTACTGCACGCGACAAGAAGTATCATAAGAGTATGATTTATATCATAACAAACCCGCAATCTCATTGAGTTTTTTAATTTCTTCATCACATTTTATCAAATTTTGTTTTCTGGCTCAGATGCAAATTCAGGAAAAACTTTTTTTTTCTTAAGTTGCAGGTAATTTGCATTTCAATTAGCAACTGTGTAAATAGAAAATTAATGTTGGGAAAGTGAAAGAAAAAAAAAGAAGGTGAAAGTTTTGAAAAAGTTTGAGTTAAAAAAATGTTGAAACGTGTTTTGGTGAAATTTTCTTTGAATAATAAACAATTTTTTCATTTTTTTTTGTTCTTTCAACAAATGCAATTACTTCACAGGCTGTTGCATTTGTTGGTTGTGACTTTGACCAAGAAGAAAAGAAAAAGGCGCTAAGAAAAAAGAAAATGTCGACATTTTTGGCACACGCCAGAGCACTTTTCTTATTTTTCTTCTCCAGAGGCTAATCACTAGCAATTGAATCCACGTGAGGCCTAAAATGGATGTTGGGGAGTGAATTTATTATGCAACAGTGCAAGGCAAAGGACCATTAAGTTTATATTGAAACAGAATTCATTAATGTTTTGATTTGGAGAAAAATGCAATAAGGTTTTCTCCGCTCGTAAAGTGAAAAGCAAACTTGAAATTCTATTTTTTTTTTCTTCCCTCTTTTTCCTCGCTTATACGGGTAGAAGAGCAACATTCTTGAATGTTCATGTTGAGCATTGAGGCCTTTTATTAGTTTCTCGCGTGTTTAAAGAGACGAAAAATAGGAATATAATTTAAATAATTAATTTTTTTTCTGACTAAACCCATGAAAATATAAAGGTTTTCTTTTTTTTTTTTTAAATATTGGTGAATTTTGGGTTGTTACATTTTCGTTGAGAACATTTCCAATTCACACTTTCTCTTCCAGATAAACATTTTCTCTTAAGGCATATTCTCCCGCTAATCGTATTCACAATTTCACCATCAGATTTACATCTGTTACCAATTAAGCTTTCCATTTCTCCATAACAAAACATCTGTTAAATCAAAACTTTAGAATCCCATATTTGCGAATTTTTTGCAAATTAAATATTACGCTCAAAATCAAGAATGCATTTTAAAAAAACTTCCATAATCATCATTTATCAACAAGAAATTTCTATACCAATCTTTCTTTACACCCCGACATGGCAGTTGGCCAACTTTATTACTAATTACACCAGCGTCACCTTGAAGACTAATAACAATAACACAACGGGTGAAACCCAAAGACAGAGTAAACAAGTCAGTCTTCTATGTCATTACACTTTCTCACATTCCAAAAAAAAAAATTTTCTTATTAACTTTCAATTTTTTTCAATACATCATATTTTTTTTATATAACACCTTCATTGATGTCCCCAAACCCCATAATCATATGTCAACATTCCAAAAAAAAATGAATAGGACCAAGAAGACTTTTCCCATCTGGTGATGCTATTTGATCAGAAGAACGAATCTTGGAAAAGATGATAAAAAAAAAAAAGATGAAACAACTTCAATCTTATGGATGTTGCCATCATGAAAAGGCGTGAGCAAATAGGATTTCTTTTCATGTTTTCCTTATTGTGATCCCCCTTCCACCATCCACCGGTCCGTTGCAGAGAAATCTGTTCCCATTGCCACCGCAACAGTGACGAATCGAGAGCGTGCCCCGAAACGCCATCAGTGCCACACCCTCAACTAGTTCATAGCGCAAAAGGACCATTTCTGTGAAAAATGAGCATCACCAATGCCGCCATGATTCGACCTTAATGTTATACAAGAAATTGCCCAGGCCGTAGTGTGGCAAAGATTTTTTTTATCTCAGGTAAAAAGGAGTGAAAGTGTCAGTTTGACTGAGATGGATGTGAGGCAAATGGTTTCTTTTAACCTTTTTCCCTTTCTTACCACACCTCGCAGTTT
The DNA here is from genome assembly GCA_034686365.1 of Pachymerium ferrugineum. NCBI lineage: Eukaryota > Metazoa > Arthropoda > Chilopoda > Geophilomorpha > Geophilidae > Pachymerium > Pachymerium ferrugineum. Next base: position 14,599 of record JAQGAS010000733.1, on the reverse strand, counting down.
TGTATGTTGGTGCTGCTCCCTCGTGTGTCAAAATGTCAAAACGGAAACTTCATTAAACGCAGAATTTCTTACAGCATAATTTTTAACGGTTGGAGTATTTTTTTTCTTTTCTTTTGGAATTTATTCAGTGAATTCTGAGTGAATAACTTTGGTGTGAATTACACTACGTTTACAGTGTATAAATAATTCAAACATTAAAATTTGGATACGTGCACTTATATAACTCAAGAGTGTAGTTGCCAGTTCCAAGAATACCACATAATTGATTCTATAGTAAGATTATTTAAAATCCAACAAGGATTAAAAATTTAATCGATAGAGATTGTGGCTTGTGAAACATAATTTATAACAACGTAAGCTGTGAGTGTAATCATAAATAAAAACCCTTGAAAAAATGATTGTGAATTCACAAATCTGTTAAGTGTTTTTTTTTTTTAAAAATACTCTACAATATTGAATTGTGATGATTAAAAAGTATAAATTTGAATTTCCATAAAGGATCATAAAGTAAATTTTTTGGGATTTTTGGATTATTTCTTGCGAACAGGGCTTTAGAGCTATGCGGGGAAGTTCAGGCGGAGCTTTTTCTAAAGATTGATTGAAGTTAGTTGATGAAATGAAATCATCTATAAAAGTCAATCAATGGTTTAAAAAAAAGATATCAGTTTTGATTGGCTATCGTTAGATGGCAGAAATTGAATGATGACGGTTTGCAAGAAGTTGGAATTAAAAAGAGATGAGGACACATCAATATTCGTGCAAGTGGAAGGCGGAAAAAAATTGAGTGTCATTTAATTTTCGGCAGGACGATACATGTTTCAGATATCGTTTTGCAAATTTTTTTCATTAAAAGTTTTTTCTCCTTATGCATAGTTGAAACGCTCGCACATATTTCGTTCATCGTCTCGCCGCTTCCCGTGTCGTCAATCTTTAATATCTCGGTAACTGAAAACGCATCTGTTGAAGCAGAGGAATTTTAATAGCAAACTGATACAGCCCCAAAGGTAGAATAAAACATAAGTGAGAAATATTTTTGCAAATTTGCAATTATAGTTTTTTTTTACGTTTAAATCACACAAAAATTATATTGACAGGTTTAAAGGGGCAATCGTTCTATATTGACGAGTTAATTTTTTAAAAATAAAGTTACGTGTTTTTTGGGCCGAGTTTGGCCACTAATAAAAATTCAGAGGTGAAAAATAAGTGGAAATTGTGTTCAGAGAATGATAATTATTACGGCCGCTTTCACACACATTTACAATTTTAACAAGTGACTGGCTGTTTCATTCTCTGTTTATACTCCCTCCATTGGAATTCCTCATTATCTGCCAAACAAATAGTTCATTACAAATCGTTTATAAAATCATAAACAAAACCATCCAACATAATTTTATTTAAAAACATACTTTGTCAAAAGGGTTGATTGTCCCTTTAAATGATCAATTTCTCATTAGGTGAGGGAATTCGATCATTCTTCGTGCCGTTCCCCCGTGAGAGGAGTCTCTAGGGAGAGAGCAAGTTGGACGATGAACATATTGACCATTGATTGGTGGAGTCATTTCTATTAGATTCATTATCACACAGCTTTTATAGATATATATAAATTTGTGTTGTGTTCAATTCTTCTTTGGGCTTTAATTCGGAGCAGGTGAATAAGAGGAAATCAATTATAGATGGCATCTCTATAGGAACAGCTTTGACGCGTGTTCACTGCACACCCAAAAAGGATCTTTTAGTTTGGCATCTGATAATTATTGGTCGCAAGGGAATTTGAGCAGAAAAATAATCAATCTCGTAATGTCTTCATTTAATTTTGCATCCCCACAAACGGCAGTTTATAAAAGAAATAATAGAGAAAAAAAGGCAGATATCCATTGTAAGACCTTGAAAAGCTTTTTACGCTGACGTATTCCAACCGAGTAAAAGATAGTGTCACTTTAGGTGAAAGCTATTTTATAGAGTAAAGCTCAACTCACCCATGATATATCTCGAGGCAAGAAGAAAACGCTTTCAAGTGCTTCGCCTTTTGCCACCACCACCTTTTCTTACAAAATCCATCTCTTTTTCCTCCTCTCCTTCCTCATTGTATTCCATTACACCTGTTAAGACGTTTATCAAAAGTCTCTTTACACGTGTTTATTTTTTTCATCTTATTAAGTTTTGTAAGTTGCACTCCCGGGTTTCCAAACATTCTGGTGTCTTTTAAAGGTGTTGTCAATTGGTATGGAAATGCATTCATTTTTGATATGGGGTGGAAAATATGATTGTAAATTGAATATTTAATTGCAGCTTAGATATGTTGGGTGAATTGTCCAAAGTGAATTGGTTATTAGATAATCCACCGGTCGCTGCCATTTCCGTCTCGTTGAGATTTGCATGGTTTGCATTAATCTCTCTTATCTATTTGGGTTTCAATTGCATTACGTGTTTGACCATGCAATTTATTAGATAAAAGCTCACCCTCAAGTGCAGCTTCTCTGCAGTCGGAGATATTTACAATTTGGTTGTAATTTTGGCACGTTTTAAATATGTTGTTGGATAGTTACCAAACTTTCCTGATATTTTATGGATGGGTTGGAAATGTGGAGGTTTTGTTCATTAAAGGTAGAGTCACAAGAGGCAGTTTTAAATTAAAGTTTTGTGTATGAAAATTTGAATGTAAAAAAAAAGAAAAATTGGTGGCCATGAGTTTGATCCATTTTTATTATTTGTTAAAAAAAGTCATGTTTTTAATTAATTAATTAATTATTAATTGATTATGGGTCTTGTCAAAAAGTGTTGATTACCCCTTTAACATTTAAACTTAACTGCAACTGAGAAGCTAAGTAGACTTAATTTGTTTGCAGTTCGATTAAAAATAAAGAAACTTTCTTATAAAGCGTTTGATTTTTTTTCTCCTGATGGATATAATTTTGTATTTAAGATACTTATTCTTAGGTTAAAATCTCTTGGGCAAACAAAAAAGTGAGAGAGTAAAAGTATATGGAAACTCTTCATCAAAGTGGCTTTACTCTGACGTGAGACGATTAAAATGGGAATCCAAAATTTCTCATTTTCATCTTTGCTTTACGACTAACTGGGTATAAGAATTATACGTTTTGAAAAATAACGATGGGATCTAGATTGCGGCATTTCGTTGCCAGATGGCACTTTGTAAGACGGCCGATCGCCTTCAATTTGCATTGCATCTCGCAATTTACTTCCTGACTAATGCGATTACAAATGAATTTTTCTTTTCTTTCACTCGACAGTTTTGTTTGAACAAGTTTTATAAATAAACGGTTTTGTTTTGGGTACTTAATTTTTTTTTTTCTTTACGCATGAAAAGTGGGCCTAATTAATTATGAACAAGTTTATTGTTTACAAAGAATTTAATTGGTGCTTTTAAAATATTTATAAATTAAAATGCTGTTTGTTTTCAAGTTTTATTTGAAAAAAAAAGAAAAACTTCTTTCTTGGAAATGTTGAACGTAACGATTGGCGATGGTCGATGAATACGAAGATCAGTTTGTGAGTCAGAGAGACGAGAAATTTAATTGAAAAACAAACGACGCGAAACTAAACGCTGAAAATCTCAAGTTAAAAGAAAAATAACATTCCAAGAGTTGAGCATTAACGGTCTTGGTGATTTGATAAAATTTTATGATGCTCTTAAAAAAAAAAATCAAAGTTATATAAAAATGGTGTCAATTTGATGAAAAGGATTCAAAGAGTTATTCCCTGAGTTAAAAGGGAAGGGAATGGATGATAGGAAAAACACACATTTCAATCCAGTTGTGTTTTCCAGGCAAAGAGCGAAAGGAGTTTGTTTACTTTTCCTGCCACTCTTCGTCAATAGAGGGAGAAGTAAAAGACGAAGGGGGAGAAGGGGAAACTCGACATGTCACGCCTGATAACTCCAAAACTCACCCATCTCTGTTGGACTCGAACAGGTCCAGATCAATAGCAGAAGAAGACCTCCAACTTAGGATTGGTTAGGTCATGTGAATACTCCGTTTGGCACCAGTTCTCGCAAAACTTGGACAGTTGAAGGACTTATTAGAAAACTGATGGAGATATTAAACTTGTTCTTATTGTTTGAATTACTAAAACTCAAATTGTCATTCTAAAAATTAACAAGTCCAAACCAAAGTGAAATACAGCATTCATGGAGCATGATGGGAAAACAAATCTACAGTTTTGAAAGTATTGGTTTTATAATACCAAAATCTCACTATTACCACAAACAAGTTTTATTTACTGTTTTGAGAAGTTTTATTTAACTCTATTAAACCTTCTCAAGTATTGAAAACTTCAAAGTTGTGACGTCACAACATGGCGCCAAAAAGTTCTCGCTTTAACATTCTGAGATGATTTATAAGAATGTTTGTTCTGTCGATTCCATTATTAGTTGAAACGTGAAATTAGAATGTCCATCCTACTCTATCCTTGAATAACTTTTCATTTAATGAGATTTGGACCGGTATGAACTTTGCGTTCTTTGGTCAATAAGCGAACCAATTTGTGAGGTCAATAACCTTTGATGAAAGCGAACAAACCAGTATTAAAGAACACAGCTTAGAACTAGTATTTTGCTCTTTCTCCCATAAACAGTAACCAGAAGTGAGCTTTACCATTAGTATTGAAGAATTAATCAAGAAAGTGACGTCATCTATTTCAAAATCAAAACCAAAAGTCGAAAATGCCTAGTAAGGAAACTTTGAACATCAACCACCATATAGATCGAAATGGCTCACAGACAACATTGGTAACCTATACCCAAGGTGAACTTATTGCAGATTTATTTGCTGCATCAGCAGACTTGTCATTGTTATTTTCTCTAAAAAAATGACCAGTAATGAAACGATATTTCAGAGCTGAAAATAAGACCGGCAAGGTGAACTACACAATTCCCATTTGGAGATGAGGCGCCTCTACAGGCGAGATGATGATGATGTGGCTCGTTTGAAATGGAAATGTGTTGTCATGCATTTTTCATTCACCCCTGGAAAACTTGACGTGTTTATGACTTGTAACAGACACGTTTGTATGAAAAGGCGTTTAAAACCCATCAAAATCATTTGACGAAAATTCGTTTTTAAAATTTTAGTATCCATTTTATTGACTATTTTTCAATTGACGTATCTGCGAATTGAACTTGACTTGCGACTAAAACATTAGGCCTAATGCAAATTTCTGAATACTAATTGAAAAGTGAGTTAAAACTAGAAAATTTAGAAATCAACACGATTCTGTCAATTTAATGCATTATTCAATGAATTAATATTTGCACATTAGCAAGATTGAATTGCGCAACGATGACACTTACTTTTGTTTATGTTTGATAGAGAGCTTATTTTGCATAACGAATAGGGAGGCGGTCGACAATTGGCTCATTGCGAAAACGGCAACGAGACGTAAATTGCGTGTTTGTGTTTGTCGGTTTTAGGAAATTATACTTGAAGAGCAAGTTGCAAACGAGTATGTTGGTGGCAAAGACGAGTCCCCAGGTCCCATCGGAAGATGCAGGTGAAAGGAGACGCTCTTCATCAGTTTGGCAGACCTTTGGGAGGTGTGGCTATCGATCGGGACATCTCGGCGTCGCATGGGGACTGGCGACGGTGTTGGAGATAGAAAGAAAAAGAAGAAAAAAAATGACGTTTTTCGCAACAGATGTCTTTGCTCTCTACAAACGACTTTTGTTATGTCTTTTCCTTTTGGGTTTTCTTTTTTTGTTTTATTGAAGCAATTAAATGGTTCATTTTTAATTAAAAATTGTCCAATTGGATAGAATACCTGGACGAAAGATTCTGGGAAGTCTTGATCCGGTGGAATTTTAATTAATTTATAGCCTGAGATCGTGTTCAGTTGACTGGGAATTTTCGTATGGATATTGTGGGATTAACTGATTGGTGGAGTCTTAAAAATGGTTTCTACTGAAGTAAATTGATTTTATTTTTTGTGAAACTGTTTTGGAACAAAATGTGTGTAGTTGATTATGTAAAGACTTATCACATGTAGTGGATGTGAGAGCATAAAAATAGTACAGACCATCTCTTGAAAATAGATTAAAGTTGGTTGGGTGTGTGTGTTTAGCTAATCAGAGCTCGGTCTTTCAATTTTTATAATAACTTGATTCATTTTTGCTGGGATTTTTCGTATTTTTTATCACATTTTTTTCGTAATAATCTAGATTTTCTCTGCACTTGTGCCAAACTACTTTGTGCAAAAATTTTTTGCTATGAGATAATCTCGGGCGTAAAATCGTGATTTAGCGAGATTCCAAAATGTATAGCATCCTAGAGGTAGTAAGTCGTCTATAAATGATATTTTTTGAGGGCTCTATATTTTAGCTACTTTTCCGAGGAGATGGTAGCGCCGATACATTTGTACAGTAGCGGTGATGCAATAGCGGCGCTACATATTGGAATTCTACGGGAACCTCTTTTAATAGCTGGTACTAGGGGCGCACGGGTACTGTGACGTCACCCCTATCTGTGTGACACCTTTCCCACGGAGTGGTGAGTGATGGGCAGTTAGTGAGAGAGAGTGAGAAGGTGAGCATCACCAGGCTGTGGGGCTGGCGGTCCGCGCCTGGTGCCAAGGAGTTGGTGCCAAGTATATGACCAGAGAGCATTGTGTGGTTACTCAATAGGTCATGGTAGCACCATGCCATATCTGCTCTGAGTTCTCTAGCTCATGGGTGTTTCATTGTCATATTCAGCATTGGGTAAGGCAGAATTGGCGCGAAGAATTCTCCCGCGAACAGGAAACTTCGCAATGAGGAATTAACGCGAATTTCGGAAGCGAATCGCAAATTTAGTCTTAATGCATCCATATCTTCATTTCGTTGTTATTGAATCATTAGAAATGCAGATTACATGACAAAACCTTGTTCTGTCTCAGATAAACTTTTTTCCTCTAAAGTTTGAAATTGAGTAAAAAAAAAAAAAAAATAAGTTCTTCCATCATAAAAAAGGAAATTGTCAATTTTAAAATTTAAATGGAATCGGATATTACGTGTAAAAGTCTCTTTTTCTATCATTATTTGTCTGGGAAATTTATTAGGTTTGAGAATGTCGTCATGAATTTTTAAGAGGGTTTATTTGTCGGGAATATGAAGTGGTGGGGAAAAGATGAATATGCAAATATATTGCTCGTTTCTTTAATTTATGTTTCCTGCTTTTCTTTCGAGTGCACGTAGTAATAAAGATTGCAATTTTCTTCATTTTTTTCGCTCCAGGTCGAAGAAGTTGGCAAGATTTGTAATTTTAACTCGACACGATGGAAATTTTTTTTATTAACATTCAACTTATAAAAAAAGAGTTTTCATTTAAATAAAAACAAGATGAGGGGAAAACTCAATCAAAGGACAAGAGAATTGGAAATGTCGATTTGATTAAGTGTGAAATGAATGCGTCGTTTGCCATCTGCTTTATGTTACGTTGTAATGGGTTTATTGTAGCAACACTAATGAAAACCCTTTTTCCTAGGGGGAAAAGGATTTGGAAATATTGTCGTTTGTATGGTTTTATTGGCAGGTCTTGGCATCCTCAAAACTTGTTTTGAACGACGATAAATGGGAAATGGGTTTAGTTTAGTGAAATACGTGACTGCCATTGTCGATATTCCCCTTTCCTCTTCCAAATACGAAAATTACTTTTTCGAGATTTGACATAGACACACATCAGCTCGCATAACGTTAACTTTTTTTTTTTTTTTTTTTTTTTTGAAGAAGTCTTATAAAGATGATTATTGATGACACAAACTGAACTGGGTATTGAATGAATTTGCAAATACTTCGTTAAAATTTAAACAAGTTATTTTCTTTTTAGTTTTGCAATAGTAATAAAAGTGTGTCAATGTCAGTGTGTCAATTTTATTATTGACCTTTTTAAGAACAGTTGTCGACTTTGAACATGTGTAGTGCAGTTGTCAATAAGCAGTTGCACAGTGGTTTGTCCCACATGTTCTTTTCAACATGAACTCATATATTTGTGTTTTCTCGGGGAATTTTTAAATGAGTTAAAAGTTAATTCTTTTTCTGGATGATTTTAGTGGTTTGTGACTACAAGAAAAAAATGAATTGTAGCGACATTAGGTTTTGTGTTTTTACTTTTCACTCTCATCAATTGCCAGTGGTTGACGTGTATCTCACACTTTTATCGCCTTTTTAACACGTTTGGCAAAAATCTTCAAATGCTCTACAACTGCTCACTGTAAGGGAAGGGTTGGTCAATTCAACTTTCGGAGGGACTCGCTCCTTGCCTCAGGCGAGGGTTGCGTCCCCTACCAGTTGGCTTCATTCTAGTGCCTCTTTTTCCCCGTCACAGCCTTGCGACATATATATGGGAAAGGACACACTGGACGAAGAATTTAAAAGTCGATACCTCCTGGTATAAAGTTTAGGATTTTATTTTTAATTTTTAATTTTAATAATTGAAATTAAAACAAACAATACTAGGTCATAGCATAATATTGCCCATCTATTATGTCGTCTCGAATTTTTAATTGGTGGGTGATCTAAGTGATTACTCTCAATCATGTGATTCCATAAATTCTCAATTTAAAAAAAGCGCAACACACTGTAATAAAATAAATAATGAACAATCTTTATGCATACATACACCCTCACCAAAAAATGTCTCATAAAGATGACCATTGATGACCCTGTAAATTCAAAAACTAGACTGAACCGGATTCTAATGGCTTGTACAACTATTGATTTACATTTTTTTTCTGATCGGAATTAAAATCAAATATGGGAATTAGTTTGGTTACAATCAAATTACAGAGATCTTGCCACACCCTAGTAAGTTCAAAGTTAAAAATTGGGTAAAATTAGAAGATGCGATTATAACTGCGTGCTCAACACGCAATAGTAAATACGTTTTTAGCAATTTCTTTGCAATGTTTTGTAGCATACCTTCACTTCCTTTCCAGGAATAAAAAGGTCATACAGTATGTATGACCTGAAGGAACCCAGTTGCATTCTTGCAATTGAAAAGCATAGGTCTACTTTTTGCAAGTACGGTAGAATAACTTTTTTTTTTTAGAAAGTTTACAAACTAAGTAATTTTTTTAATATGCCGCCGCGGTGTTTGAACAAGACTAGACCTTATACCGCCGTTGACCAATTAGACCAGCCTAATGCGCTCGAATTTTTTAAAAATAAGTGTATTTCTTCTGCGGGTTGTCACCATACAGATGAAGTGAACATTTTTATTAACATTGCGTTTAAATGCATAGAAAGATACAAAATAATTGAAGATCCAGAATCGTGTTTGTAAATACTTTCATTTTGCTATACGACAATTACTTTAAATTTACTTTACTACAGAGAGTTAAAATATGAAAACAAGTCTTTGAATTTGACAATTCCTCCTGAATCCGTGGACACGAGCAAAATGAGTGTGACAAAGATGTCATTTCCTAAATTTTTCACGGCCCTGTTTGCAAAAGAAGTGGCGTATGTCACTAAAAATTGCAAAATTCTTGCAAAAAAGCGCCTTTACTAGTGTGTACAAACGCTGCACTTTCAAAAAAGTCATCGACTTTTAACCAATTGAAAACGCAGCGTAGGATATGCTGCATCAAATTTGACCGCACATAGAATCTATAATTCTAGGTAAAAGTTTTAATTCCTATCAGAAAAGAAATGTATAATATTCTAAATAAAAAGTTTTTGGTTTAACTTGTGAAGTCTTAATGTGAAAACGAAATTAAGTATGTTTATTTGAATTAAGTCAGAAAGTTTTTAAAACTGTCTTCTGTGTGTCACACCCAAAAGAAATTGTAGAAATATGCTTAGTAGCCATTGGAATTTTTTTTTTCGTTTATTATTAGTAAATTTTTTTCCAACATGCGACACAGAATTTAAGAGTATTTACTATTAGCTAGTACGGTGAAGAGTTATAAGTTTTAATTGGCAGTTCATGTGATATAGTATTTATAACTATCTTTTTTAAAATAAAGAAGTGATGTGGTTTGAAAAATAAGTGGGAATATGTTTTTGAAAAAATTATCTGGCTTGTGCAGACGTTCAAGGATATAGGCAAACAGCTGAAATATATTTTTACTGATATCATAATACTTGACAGGCACAGGTGTTTTCTGTGTACGCATAAAAGTAAACGAAAATATGAACTGAACCAATTTTGGTATTTATTATAATTTAAAAATTTTAATATTTCGTTATGTGTTTATCCGGTCGGTTTGGTTGTTTTTATAACTGTAAAAACCGAAAATTGGTCAAGTTCAATCTTTATTTATATTTTTATAAAAGCTACAGAGGAAAACCTACGTTGCTGTCTGTACTCCACCACGCGTACAAATATTTGTTCCTCTCCTTACTAAAAAATCTGATAATTTTGTAATCAGAATTTCATCACATCAACATTTTTTCTTTATTTTTGTCATTGGTGACTATTGCACTAATTAATTGAATTTGATCATATTTCAGTCATCTGATCAGAAAATGGACTTTTCTGTTAAAAAAACTGACTGATGATTAGAAAAATGACCATTTTATGTGAAATAATTTTTTTTAATTTTCTCACCAGATGTCAGACCAATGAATAGCCAATCACTTAGTCTCTAATTAAAATGGTATCATACTGAGCATCTCTACAACTGGTCTCGACATTACATAAGAATCTACTGATGATGTCATAACATAATATTGCCCATCGTATTTCTATTGGTGGGTGATCTAATTATTTACTCTCAAATCACGTGATTCCATAAATTCTCAATTTACCTTTTCGAGATTTGAATAGACACAGATCAGTTCCACAAAGTCAAAAAAACTCATTTTTTTGCAAATTTTTTATAAAGATGGTCATTGATGACACAAACTAAACTAGGTATTAAAGAAATTTGCGCAACTACTTCGTTATTAAAATTTAAACAAGTTATTTTTTTTTTTAGTTTTGCAATAGTTTGCCAATTTGCCTTTTATTATTGACCTTTTAAAAACAGTTGTCAACTCTGCACACGAGTAGTGCAATTGTCAATAAGCAGGTTGCACAATGTTTTGTCCCACATGTTCTTTTCAACATGAACTCATATATTTGTGTTTTCTCGGGGAATTTTTAAATGAGTTAAAAATTAATTCTTTTTCTGGATGATTTTTAGATGTCTGTGAATACCAGAAAAAAATGAATTGTAGCGACATTTGTTATTGTGTTTTTACTTTTCACTCTCATCAATTGCCAGTGGTTGACGAGTATACTCACACATTTATCGCCTTTATAACAACAATTTTCAAATGCTCTACAACTGCTCTTTATAAACAACTTTCAGTCAAAAAAATATTACAAATTTAAAAATTTTTGTTTAAATCGAAGACTGTAATAATCGGTATGACTAATTAGTTTGAATTTTTTTAACAAAAAGAAAAGTTTAAATTACACAAGTGAAAATATATTTCATGTTGCGAAAGTTGGCTATTGTTTGCTTTTTATAACTATGACCTTTTAAACCAGTTGTGAAAGCTGAACAGGTGCAGTATCATAGTTAATAAGTATTTTCCGCACGAGTTAATGAGTATTTTCCCACCCACACGTCCTTTTCAATATACACTATTAAATTTGACAAAGGTATATAAACAGATGAAATTTGAATTGTAAACGTATCATTCGAAGGAAAAAACTCAAACTCATGCAATCAATGGCTAAAATATTTTTTCTTGTTTTATGTAAGTAGTTTTAATAATCTTTTACTTCTAGTTTAATATCATTTTTGGCATTTCCCTACGTAATGTTCCTGTTAGTCTTACGAAAATACCGGATGAAATGTCTGTTTTCTAACAGATGAATAAAATGTGATCAAATACAATTAATTAGTGCAATAGTCACCGATGACTAAAATAATGAAAAAATGTTGCTGTGATCAAGGAGGTTAAAGAGATCTCTTTAACCTCCTTGATGTGATGAAATTCTGATTACACATTTTTTTGTGAGAAGAGGAACAAATATTTATATGAGTAAAAGATTAACACTTTTTACGGAATTTGATCTTTTCTGGTTGATTATAGAAATATACTATACCGAAATTTAGTTTTGTTTGTACAAACCACACGTCTTTTCAAACTTATCTGCCCATTTTCAAACCACTTTTGTTTACTTAAAAATACTCGTAAATTCTAAATCACCGTATCAGAGAGAAATTAGCTCTAATTAACCGCACCTTTTGATAAAAAAATTCATGGAAGCAATGGCTAAAATAATTCTTTTAGTTTCATGTAAGTAATTTCGGCAACCCTTTACTAGTTTTAATATCATTTTAAGCATTTCTCTACGTAATGTTCCTATTAGTCTTTACGAGAATAATTCATGCAAGCAATGTCTAAAATAATTCTTTAAGTTTCATTTAAGGAATTGCAGTAATTCTTACTTCTGTTTTTAACGTCATTTTAGGCTTTTTCCTACGTAACTTTCTTGTCACTGCGCAGATCGTTCCAACGGTGCCCAGCGATTATTCTAATTGCCTAAAGAAAATAGAAAACTTAAATAGCTTAGGTGTACTTTTTTGCAAGTAAAGTACAATTAAGTTACTATTTTTAGAAAGTTTATCAGAGAAAAAGCAATTTTCTTTTTTTAGTATGCCGCCCACTTGTTTAGATGAGAAAAGCACCGATATGTATCAATACCTCACCCGAATAGGCGAGTTACGGGTAATGGGAAAGCCCACACTTGACGAAGAATTTAAAAGTCAATGTTCTTCTCTTCCTTCGAGTTGTGATCCCAAGACTGTTGATACTTTTTTAAATATCGCTGCTAGATGCGTCGAAAGATTCCGAATGTTTTATAACGCAGAATCATGTTTGCACGTGCTTTAAGTTTGTATAATTAGTTCAAAATTGATTATATTCTTTTTACTACAGGGAGTTAAAATATAAAAACAAGACTGTGAATTTGAAGATTCCTTCTCATTCCGTAAGCACAAGCCAAATGAACGTGAAAAAGATGACATTTCCAAAATGCTTCACGGCCGTGTATGGAGAGGAAGTGACGCATGTTACCGAAAATTGCGAAGATCTTGCAAAAAAAACGTTTGCTAAAGTGTACGAGTCATGCGCTTATAAAAAAGTCATGTAATCATACCCACGTAAATATATATGAATAGCCAGTCACTTTAAAATCTCATTATAATAATATACCATAATGAGCATCTCAATACTGGTTTCGACATTATACATGCTCTCCGATGATGTCATAGCATATTGCCCATCTATTAAGTCACGTCGAATTTCTATTGGTGGATGATCTAATTGATTACTCTGAATCACGTGATTCCACAAATTCTCAATTTTAAAAAAGCAAAATATACCATAATAGAATTTTTAATAAACATTCTTTATGCATACCCCACCAAAAAAAAAAAAAAAAAAAAAAACTTTATTTCACATAAAAAGCTTTTATATTGACTTTCTACATTCACTTCCATCTTTATTTGATACTTCTCTAAGTCCTTCAGGCATCATCTTAACACTACATCAAAAATTTGTGGCAACAAATGCAATTTAAATTTCTTTATTCCGGCGACAGGTGGCAACACTGAAAACTAGAATAAAAAAAAAAAAGGCATTTCTCTCTCCAATGTTTACCCCAAGGGAGTGTGAACGGATGACTGTACGTATTGAATAAAAACCCATCCTCTTTCTCCCATTGCAATTTCCTTGGTCTTGTGGCCGCATCTTCACTCACTTGATCCCCCATGGCGACCAGTTGCTCGTCATGTAAATCCATCGGTGGCGATTTCCGTTGGCAAATCAGTTTGGTAGGGTGACCGGTGAAAAGGAGACGACACCCAGCGGCGAATAGTTGAAGCTTTAGCAATGATGGACACAGAGAAGGTCGGCAGAAGATGTTGAATAGAAGTTTAGTGCTTTCGATAAAAGTTGAGGAATGTAATTTATAGCGAGAATTTGATATGTCACGCATCTAAGTGCGTCGTTTCACGTCGACCCCCTGTTTTGATGGAAAAGAAACAAAATTGGAATTTGAAGTGGATGAAATAAAAAACGTGTCCAGTTCTCAAGATGATTGAAAAGGAGGATGCGAATTGGAGACGGGCAAACACGGCTCTTATTGTCCATTTTAAATGGAAGGAGACGTTGAATTAAGTAACGAAATGGCTTGAGAAACAGAGTCGTATATTTTTACTCGTTTCATTTCTTCTTTTTTTTTTTCTTGGTTATTTGATTTTGACGAGTGGACAGTTGGGCACTGCACAGTAAGCGTTACGATTTGATGCAGAGAAGTGCCAATCGTGCACTTTTTTTGATCTGGTTAACGATCTTCGATATCGATTTGGTGTGGTCAAACTGGTTTTTAGGATGGGCATTTATGATGTACGGGTAGAAAGTTGGGGTATGAACAAAACATTGCTTGCTAAGCCTAGGCCAAGGGCGCTTGTGTTTAGTTAAAAGAGGTGTGTGAGTACCGATAGAGGAAAAAGTAGCGTTGTAGTGGTAGCGCCATTACTTTTACGTCGAAGTAGCGGTAGCGCTATTACTTTTAAGTCGAAGTGGCAGCAGTGCCATTACTTTTACGTCGAAGTAGCGGTAGCGCTATTACTTTTAAGTCGAAGTGGCAGCAGTGCCATTACTTTTACG
>JAQGAS010000732.1:0-35407 GCA_034686365.1 Pachymerium ferrugineum | reverse complement strand
CGGTACATTCAGAGTACTATCCAGTACATTCATTTTCGTTACCAGGGCTGACTTTTGGGGGCCCTCTTAACAGAGGTCATACATACATATATATACATACGTACATTCATTTATACATACATGCATTCATACATACATTCATTCATACATACATACATACATACATACATACATGCAGATTCTCTTATATGCACTGACAGATTCTCAAATGTGCACATACAGATATGTCTGAAAACTCTTGGCTTTTGCATTAGTGAGAATCACTCCGTCAGTGTAAAATGATTTGATTTCAAGAATAAGTTTGTACTCTTATTCTATTAAAATGTTTTAAGAGAGATGTCAACTTCCCAGCGCTTTTTTTTTATTTATTTCCAATGGAGAGAGCAACAAATTAACGCATTTATAAAGGAAAATTGAACTAGTATTCTTACCTACACCAAAGATCTTGTTTATTCAAACTACTGATTTTTCATTATTCTTCTCCCACCTCATATTACCTTCATCGATTTCTTTTTGAAAATGAAGAGATTTCAATTTCATCTTTTTTCTTAGGAATTTGCGGGTGAGAAGTTACCCCACAAAATGAAGATGGTGACATGTCCAATATTCGTAGGAACCATTCTAAGAGATGAGTGCACACTGACATTCTTAAGGTAAGTTCTTATTCATTCAAATCTTATTCAATACTTTTAAGTAATCCTATTAAGAGACCTATTTTCTTAGTACTTGTAAATTCCAAGAACTAACTTTGAGGTTTTACTCTCTTTTAAGTCGAATTAATGTTCAGCAATAACTTTTAAGAGAGGCAACTTTTAATTCCGCATTCAGAAAAAAAAGTATTTAATTAAAAAATTAGATATTAAGACAAAATGGAAACGATTACTAGGCAAAATTATTGAAATTACACATTAGGGAAGAAAAATATTGTTTTTTAATTTTAAAAATGTTGAAAATGGGAAGTAGACAGGTAGAAAGATGAAATGACAATCATAGAGGACTGTGTAGTCAGCTTTAAACATTTCCCCCGTTTTTAATGACGTTTCATATTGCCAGTGGCGCTTTGTGTGTTGACCCAGCAATTCAAGTCTTGGCCCACGGTTGTAGAAACTCCTAATTCTTCTTCTCACTAGAGCTGCAGGCGGTTTCATCCGTGCTAAAGATGAACATTCTTCCATCACGTTCTGCCTACAAAACACCTCCCAAGAAAAATGTCTTGAAGAATTATTAGTTTGAATAACGGAATAATTTATTACCCTTCCTATTTCTTATCGATGTGTACAGAGGTCAAAGAGAACCAATTTTTTTTTTTAATATTTTACACTTTGAATTATTTAGCTGGCTATTTTTAAAGAGTTTTGTGTTGATTCCTTAAAATAAGTGTTTAGAATATTCGATCCAATGAAGGTTACAATACGCTGTGGGAATAATATGAGTATAGGTAGGTCTTAAGGAAACTCCAGAGAGACGTGATTGGAATTTTGTTTTGGTTACACATATTTCAAATAATAACTGCATTGGAATCAAGATTAAAGATTCATTAATGCAATATAAAAGAAATGTGATATGTAAGAAGTGTACAAGAATCCGTGCAAGAATTAGATGTGTTAACCCTTATGGTGTCAAAAATCAGAATAGACAAACTTGGTTACAAGTTACCAACTAAAGGTCAGTTGTGATTAACCTAGTGATGCCAATAATTCATGGAAAACAAATTTTTGGGTATATAAGTCTATTTATTGGTAAATGTGGCTTGTATACTCATTACAATTCATAGTGTTTCTTTTGCAACATCTGTATTATGGGACTCCTGTACAATGACCACAAATCTCATTATCTATAACAGCTATTTGCTGTAACAATACCTGTATTGAAGACGGCTCCATTATTGGCCATTATTGGGGTTTCCATAACCATGAATAAATAAAGTAAAAGAAAAAAGTCAGGTGAAATACTAGTGGCATAAAGTACTTACCTACATCAACTTTAAAATTAATTTGTTTTTGTTAAATTAAACGTAAAAATAACTAAAGTTGCAAATTGAAAAATGCCTGCAAAGTGGTAAACAAAATTTCAATTTTCTCAGTTTCTAAGTTACCATTAAATGGTAGAATGAAAGAAGTCGATCTTACTTAGCGGTTGTCTCAATAAAATGTTGAAAGCAATCTGAAACCTTCTTTAGGTGATTTACTTAGCAAACCTAAACATGGGTGTTTTGAATAGTATTGGTAAGGTGAGAAATGATTGAAAGTGGTGAAAAGGAAAAAAAAAAATGGTGGTGTGATGTTTGTGTGTGCTAGCACTGATGCACTCCTCGTGTTCGATAATCGAAACGGGGGCTTTTTTGTTGGTTAGTGGCGTTTGGCACACGCCAGCTGTGCAATGTTGGATTTATGAAGTGAGTTAAGTTACGAGCCCCTGTCAGAAATCGTGATGCTAACTAAGCGTAGAAAAGAAGGGGGAATAAATATTCTGTCGAGTCGAGGCGCCACTTGTGTGATAGGGGTCAATTCAAATGTGAATTGAAGGGATCTCGCATTTCTTCGCTTACAGAATTTTATCTCTGACTTTTAAAAGAGATTTCTTCTTATTTTATGGCAACACAAAATCAATGAAATTTGTGAAGGTGTTGTGTCGTAAATTTTTATATCACCTTCTCCGGCTATTATCAAAGTTAGAGGTTGCAGGTTAAGGATTGCTTTCGGCTGGCTGGTTATTTTCTGATTAGATTAAAGCTGGCTAAAGGTGAAGGGAGATGGGTAATTGAAGTGTGTCGAGAATAATGGCGTCGTTTCTCGTTTAAATCTCGTAGACGAGAAATTAAAATGGCGGATAATTGCGTCGATCTAAGTTGGAAAATGAGGTTTTTTGGAATTGTTTGGTTGAGAATGGATGGTAGTTGCTGCTATGGGAATTTGAGGAGGTCTGTTTAGGTTGGTTGAAAAGTTTAAGGCAGAGCTTTGGCAATCTAACATTGCTAATTAGTTTAGCATAGTTGTGGTTTCGCCGAACAGATGTAGTTTGTTTAATTTTGGGCTCCGCTTGTTAAATAATTTACCTTAATTCGATTGGTCTTCAAATATCACAAATCGTTTATAAAATTATAAAGAAATTTAGAAACTTTAAATACAATTTTATTTTCATCGCAAAAAAAAACATGGATATTAACTTCCGAGACTTCATTTTAATAAAATTTTGGAAACTAAATCCCAAATATCAAAGTCGATAATGCAAATGATTTGATGTTAAAAAAAATCCTGTTATACAAAATTGAAATTCTTGGAACTTAATTTTTTTTTACTTCTACAATACTTAATATTAAAGAAAAGTTTTCATTCAGTCTGCACAATAAGATATTTATATCCTTGCATATAAATCGTTATATGGAAATGTAAATTGTGAAAGCAGAAAAAGAAAGTGGGTGAAGAAAAGAGAAAAAAAAATTGCAATTTAACAAGCCAAATCCCAAAGTAATTCCTGTCAAAGTCAACGCGGCAAAAGGGAAAAGTCTATCTGATTATTAGTAACACAAAGAGAAAATCAGAAGCAATTTGTCTTGTTTGACCTTTTCCTCCTCTCTGTTTTCCATTAAATCCAGTTTGAACTCAGATTATTCAACCCTAGTCTGATTAAGACATTGCTTCATCCTTGGCAAAGCTTCCTTGGACCTCCTTGTCCACCGGTTAAGTTATCGAACCCCGTGCTCTGTTTATCGGAGAATAGATTAGCTCCCACCAGACCACGAGCCTGGTCACAGTAATTAGCCCTAGCATAGAGAAATTGGATCTATGTAGTGTATGTGTGTGGATTTTTTTCTCTCTCTTTTCCTTATTCCACTTGGTTGTGAATTAAAATTGGGACCTGGGGGGCTCTGTGTGGTATGAACCGCAATGCTATTAATTTTAATAAGAAAAATGGGGTGTAATTTTTATTGCTTTGGGGGTAATTAATTTCCCAGCTAAGTTCAAGTTTGGGCTTTGTGTACTTAGATAATCTTGTAAAAGCTTGGGAAGGTTTTGTAAAGTTTTGTTGGTTTTTTTTTTGGGAGTAAGGTCTTCCTTGTCATACAGCAGTAAATTAATTAAAAGTTAGGTTGTATCATATTTTGGTGTTTAGAAGAGAGTTTGGGGGGTTTTTTGTGTGTTTATTTAATTTGTTTGAAATAATTTAAGGTGTAGAAAATACACAGTGTGAAAGAAGGTTGTGGCTAGAGTGCAAAAAAGCAATTAACTGCAAGGAAAAAAGTGGTTGGTGTTAGATGAAATGAAATAAATTCAAGTAGATATTAGTGTGAGTGTGCAACACCTTTGTTATGTTATAAAAGTTGCCATATTTGCTTGTACCAATAGATATTTTGTAGTGGTAAGGTTTAAGCATAGCAAAAGAATTGTGAAAAGTCACTATGTTTGTTTTTAGGGGTTGTGCAATTTTTGGATGGTGAAAAATTTTTTTGGTTGAGGTTGTAATAGTTTGTCGTCTCAGTCTTGTCAAGTGCCTAAGGTGATGGGAAAGTGATTGGTAGAACATAAGATTCAGATGGATTGATGCGAGTTGACGGTCCATGTTACAAGTTGGATTGACTTGGACACTTCTTTCAAAAATAAAGGTGGGAGAACCACTATTTCCGCTGAAAATTAAATTTAGTAGTCACTTTTTGGTTTTATTGTCATAAAAAAAATCAAGTTTTGTACTTTTTGAAAGTGGCAAAATGTTAGAAGGTTAATAAAATAGCATATAAGTTAAATTAAAGGGGCAATCAACTCAGCGAATGCAGTGTTCACACGCAGAGAAAACAAGCCACATTGGAAACTTTCATAAAGACCTACAAAACAAAAATTCAATTCAGAATGATTTAGGTTCACGTGATCTGTAGTGACCAATCAGATACCTCTTCCGAGCCGAGTTTGGCCACCAATAGAATAAGAGAATTAATGGCTTTTAAACAACGCCACCTCTAAGTATTTAATGAACAGATGTTGCGTAGCTTGTTTCATTCTAAATTCACTCCCTTACG
This sequence comes from Pachymerium ferrugineum, assembly GCA_034686365.1. NCBI lineage: Eukaryota > Metazoa > Arthropoda > Chilopoda > Geophilomorpha > Geophilidae > Pachymerium > Pachymerium ferrugineum. Next base: position 30,396 of record JAQGAS010000732.1, on the reverse strand, counting down.
TCCATGTTAGTCCTCATCCACCAAAAAAATAATCCGTTGCAAATCATGATTGAACACAAGTAAACCTATAGAACCTGATATTACTATTTGAAATTCAAATGGGTACACAAACTTTAATAAAAAAATCAACTTAATTAAAAGTTTGATTACCCCTTTAAGTCATAACTTCATAATGGAACTAAAACTCCTCCTCAAACTTCAATAAAAAGCAGGAATGATTGCAGTTTGGAATTTGCACTTTTCACTAGATTTACAGCCAAGAAAAAAAAAATTCTATCTATAGAAGCTGAATCCATGGTTATTACCGTTTTATTCAGTTAAACTACTTGTGCGTGATTAATATAAAAAGAAAAAGTTAAACTCCAGTTCCTTTCTCGAACTAGCAAAAAAGGACAATAAATTTGACATTGACCGCACTTACCTTTGTCGATAAAATGTGTTTCTCCTCTTATGATTGCTGCATATTTTTGCGGCTGTGGGTTTTCGATAAAAATATTCGTGGGATTATAAATCATTGAGATGGTTATTTTCGGTGTGAACGATGACACTTTTTTTTCTTTATCCGTGCATGGGAACGTCGAAAAGCTGTGCTATAAAAGAATTTGTCGTTCAATACTGATGATATGGTGTTGCAGTCGGGGATTTGACCGGCAGGAAGTTTTAGGGTGATAAGAAATTTTACTATCATTATTTTTAATGATTCATTGTGCCACCAGGAAGTGATGTATGGATGAAAGTATTTGTAAATTACTCTCTTTTTAAAAATAGAACCTTGAAAAATATTTTTGGATTACAATAGAAGTTTGATTGACGATTAATTGATGTTTGAGGAACAAGTAAAAGTTTTTTGTTATAATAAGGGAAGATTTTTTTTTGTTGTGGATTTAATGTCAACTTATGATTGATTTTAAGGAATGTTTTCTATTTCCAAAAAATATTCTCAAATGGTGAGTTTGGTGGATAAGGTTGTAGAATTGACTTGGGAGATTCAATTTACCAACGATTATTTGTAATTTATAATGTTATAAATGTCAGCTTATGTTTATGCCAGCGATTGTTATTGTAAGGTTATAACAAAGTTTTACGCATAACAAAAGGATTGTGCAATTTCACTAATATTGTTGTCATCTGGAACAGCATAGACTTGATGAAAAGAATGTTACCCAACGACAAATAAGGTCATAAGCCAAAGTCAAACAAAACTAAACCAAAAAACAATGGACAGTCACTAGGTAGAGTTTGCGCAACTTGAGTTATACCCATACCTAAGCTTATGACGCAGAACCAGAGTTAGACTGAAGATTCGTTTACTGCGCATCCTGTAAATCGTCATAAGCTCAAACCAGACAACGACAATGGGGCGATATGACTTCGGCAGTTCTAATAATGGCCGCAGTGTTCTAATGATGATGGCGCGTTGGTACTGCCAGTTGGAACCGGAAATGAATTCCATCCGGTAGTACCGACGTGCCACCATTATTAGAACTGCCGAAGCGACATCGCCCCATTTAGACACTGGTATAAAGTGAATAATGTTACACCTTTATGATGAATATACCTAACTTCGACTGAAAGAGTTATGTCATTTGCTTTGGAAGTTATAACTTAATGTTGTACTTAGTGAGCAGGCACAGCACCTTTGCTGTATTACAAATATTGCCTTATGTTTATACTAGTGATTGTTGCCTGTGGTAAATGTTAGTTTTAAACAAAACAAAACAATTGCGCAAACTCATTTATATGGCAATACCACTAGTTTCTAATACAATATTAAATTTTCATTACACTTAATGCATTCAGGTAATGCATAATATTTATAATTTACATTAACCAGTGTAATTATTTGATATTGCCATTGACAATGTAAAGTTTAGTTTTAATAAACAATGATATAGTACGATATAATGTCTGGTTTATAACTAAACCTATTTGATTTCTCCAAAACCTTTCCCCTAGTGGAGATCTTAAGAAAAATGATAAAAAAGTGAATTTTTTTTAATATCGACTAAGTAAAATTCGATATCGACTATTCGATTTAGTAATCAATCAAGCAGACTGATTACATTTTTAAAATAAAACGAAAAAAAAAAGTCAATAAAATGAATTTTTTGCCCCTAGAACGAATGTGTAAAGGAAATGGAAAGTACAGTACAATAAAACGAGCGTTAAATTGCAGCACTTGATGATTCGGGTTTGCGACTAACGCTGTGGGAACGTGCAGCAAACAACACCTTCATTTATTTTAATTGGAAAGCCATTAATTACTGGTCGTCACGAGTCAGTTGTGTGCGCATCGTGCTTGTTTTATGGCAGCGGATAAATGCGTTATAGAGTGGTGGTAGCGAAACACTTTAGGCTCCTTGACGAGCTTGGTGGGGGTATAAAAGTCGGCCAATTATCTTTTCCTGGATTTGCTCGGGATAATAAGAGTGGTCCCTTAAGGATTGCAGTTATGTCGACGACTGGCATCTTAGTAGGTAATCCCACGAATTGAAAAAGGAGGAGCGCCTTGCTTGTTATGGCTAAAAGATGGGCTTGTTTGATTCTCCTCTCACACGTGTAGTGTCCCCTGCTGGAGACGTGTGCCACCACCAGGTGCAATAAAATGTTTTGGTGTTTGATGGCAAAAAAATTGTGGTGCGTCATTGCCAACAGCAAACTATCCTCCCTTCCCCTAACTTTTTATTTTTAAAGAGCTTGTTTCGGTACTTGATTGAATTGAATTTTGACAGTGGACATGACATTTCACTAATGAATGTTGAATTTTACAAGTTGTAAATAAATGGCAAATTGTCGTTCGGTGATGGAAATTTGAATTTAATGTTTATGCGTGCGCTTTAAATTTAAATGTCTAAGCATGGAAGTTGGAAGTTTCTAAATTAAGCAGTTTCATGTAGAATTTCGTGTAAATGAGAGTATGTAAAAAAAAAATAGGGTTAAAAAGTGAAATTTGATTATTTTCGTGGACAAAAAAGGGGCACTTAAGTTAGGTGTGTCAAAAAGCTTAAAGGTGGCACTGGAATTAGTAACTATGTGTACAAAATGTATGTAGTGGTACCCTAATGGGGGGGAGCACATTGCGGGATGAATTTAAACTTTGTTTCAACCCACTAAATCTGCCATCCATTAGGTTCCACCTTTTCACCAAATACAATTCAAGTACCCCAAAACATATCCTATAATTTACTCCACTGAGGGCACCACTACTTTACACTTTGTAGACAGCCATTACTGAGACTTCTAAGCGACGGCACAACGTCAAATCAGTGTAAAACCGTAAACGTGAACAAGACCACTACACCATAACAAAAACTAAAGCGAATAACTAAAAGCAATTCAACTAGTAACGACAACACAACACAAACCAATGTAATACAAATTTGTAAAAATTAATCCTATAAAAACTGCTAACTAGAATCTTTAAGGGTTATCCAAGTCATCCAAGAAATGGCACTCATTGCGAGATGACTAAAAGTTATTAAACCAGACCTTTACTGTATGCAACTAACTACAACCAAAAAGGGTGAAATGAGGCTTAATATCGTTATTAGCTAGCAGAAGGGCCATAGAAAGAAATAGATCAAGCTTAACGTCGACAGAAGCTACTAAGGCTATACGCAACGGTACTACATCCCATCAATACAAAGTTATAAAACAGTAAAATCAAGCACAAACACATCTACTAAGAGCCATAGATGACGAGAGAACACGGTAATACCAAGTGAAAATTCAGTAGAAACAAAAACTATGAATAGTACAACTACTAAAGCTAATTATTAAAAGCTAGTAAATCCTTTAATACTTAAAGCATACTTTGAATTTCAATTACTTTGAAGTTCTTTAAAACCCATGAAAAACCAGAAATCTTGTTTGAACATTTTAATCAATAATTAGTGTTACCAAGCGTAGCTTTTGGGCAATTTTATGTAAAGTAAAAAAAAAAAAAAATTAATAGATAAAGTCAACAGAATGTTACAAGAAAACAAATTTGCAAGCGGAAATTAAAAGAAGCAACGAAAAAAAAAAAAAAAACTTCTGGACCGGCGTCACGGCTCTTGATTTAATTTACATGAGTCAGACCATCAACTTTGCAGTGATAAACTGGGTCATCCTCTTTCTCTCTCGGAGCATTGTAACCTCTCATGTCGTCGCATCCGGTCACACATTGTCCGCTGATAAATAAGATGTGATGGATGGATCCACCAATCTTAGAGCCTTGTCCATCCCTTCATCTACCACTACCACCTTGTAAGAAAAGCAGAAACGAGGGCACTCTTGAAAATTTTTTTCCCCACAACTTGGGTCAACACGTAAGGGTGTGGTCTTTTGATGGGTTAAAGCCTTTTCTTAATTTCCTCCTTTGCCTCATTCTTCATCTATTGTAAGTTGGGCCGTTGGCTTCCTCTTCGCCTTGGCTTTGTTGGCATCAGATCAAATCTCCTTTGCTGCAGTCGGAGGCTGTTCCCATAGCAACTACTAGCGTCATGCTAGAATTAAGAGAAGATTTTTTTTTCTTTACTTTTTCAAACTCTTCTCTCATCTCACCACCCACAACATCTCTCTTAACTCCTCTCCCTATTTTCTATCCGTTCTTTTTTAATTCTCAACTGGCAGTGCAATTGAAAGCTGTTTTTACACTCAAGATTTCTGTCAACGTCTTTTTTACCAAAATAGAATCCAAATCTTGAATCTTATTCAGGATTGTAAATCTTACTTGAATCTTGAGTCGATATCACGGATCAATATTCGCAAGATTTTGACACGATTTACTAAATTTGGCTAATTTTACAGTTCAAGTCAATCATAATACAGTATTGGGAGGTTTATAACGTGTGGGGTAATGGTACCCTAGGGGGGGGGGGCTCTAACCAAAAAGCTGTGGAGGTGTACACCAATTTCCTTTAATTTGGTATGGGTAGTAAAGTAAGGTAATGCCTAATGGGGGCGATGTCGCTTCGGCAGTTGTAATAATGGTGGCGCATCGGTACTACCGGTTGGATTCATTTCCGGTTCCATCTGGCAGTACCGATGCGCCACCATTGTTAGAATAATGCGGCCATTGTTAGAACTGCCGAACGACATCGTCCTATTGGTGAGCAGCCCTAGTAGGGTGCAATATGAGATTAGTTTGGGCGAATTGTAACTGTAATATACAGTTAGTGGTACCCTATGGGGTGTCTAGTGGCGTGTACTGTGAGGTATAGTTTGGTGTACGTAAATTGAGTTTAGTGAAAGGCTGCTGAACCTTAATAGTTGGGGGAAAGAGGAGAGAGATTATGGGTTATACCTTGTTCCCAATAGTTAATCTAGATCATGGATTCAATCTAGATTATTCTTGCAGTGCGAACGCACTTCGACTATCATGAGCTAGACTAAAAATCGTTGAACTAGATCAAGACAATACAGTCGAGTTCTTATAAATAGATCAACACCGAATGGGGATTACAACCCAACATGCCTCGAGTCCTACTAAAAAAAATGAAAAGGGCGGAAAGGGTGTCAATGCTAATGCAAAGTCATACGGTACAAACTTCTAGTTTATGGACACATTTTTATGGACGAATCACCTTATTGTTCTAGGCAGATAATAATAGTACGCCTGGTTCCAGTTTGACTTACCCTTTGTCTCTATCTGGGTTTTTCTAGTTCAAGTGCGAAAGCAGCAGCTTATGATTATTGTATCACAATCCCGATTGAAGTTAAACTAGCTTTTATTAGATAAGATTCTACTTAACTTACATTGATCCAGGGGTGTTGACAAAGTATTGGCTAGTCGTACCCAATTGGTTTTAGAAACTTGTTTAAATTACCGAATTTAACCTTATCTAACTTAACCAAACCAATGTCTAGTACCCAATTGGGTAGGTCTACCCAATGCTTCATCATCACCATAAATTTGGTTTCGTTCCTACACTCTTATCTACACGTCAAACTCTCTTACTTGAGGCACTAAACCTAATCAAATCAAACTGATTCCTTCCCTAAATTCCTATAATAGTTTCTTCCTTTTTGAAGAAAGGAAGAAAAAAATTATTAATTTTGTCACCAAATTCTAATATTACACTTGAGTAAAGTAAAAAGGAGGAGGTATTTTGTTGTCAAGCTTCCTTTCTTCTTCATTTGTCCATTTAGGGAGACTCAGCTGGTCGCAACCAATTGCGTAGAAAATTGGGCGAGGAGCTCTACTTCATCAGCTTCACTTCAATTTTGCGTGTCTCGCTTTTCCCTACTCCTTTCTACCATCATCCAGCTGTTTCCTTTTTGGACTCGACCCGAGGAAAAGCGCGCACACCATGAGGCAGGTGGTGTTACGGATCCGTTAAACCACCAGCACTCCTAAAAAACGGCTCCCAGACACAGGAAACTTGCCTTTTCCTCCAAATCTTTTTTTCTCTCTCGCCCCATTTTCTTGGATCAATCAGTATGGGAGGGTTTGCAGCGTTTGCGGTTGTCGTCTGCTGGTTGTGCACGCGGTGCGCAATGCTACACGCGTTAGTGCACGCCACGCCCAATTTGTCGAGGGCACTCTTTGCGTGTAGGGATACGTTGGTGGAGTGGTGCGTGATGAGGCACTCTGCAGCTGAAAGCTTCCATGCGAGCTCCAGTGTGAGAGAGACAAATCGAGGATATATAGTTGTAGAGCAGCAGAGAGAAACGCTTCTCACAGGAGCGTGACAGTGCGGGCAAAGTGTGCAGTCCCCTGTGTGTGCTGCTAAGCTCGAGTTAAATGGATTAGTGAATCAGCCAGGTGCAGACGCTTTACAATTTTTAGGCTTTTGTGTCTCTTTTCCTGGGATATTGCGTCGAAGATGGCCTCTGGCTCGGCGTGCATCTGTCTCTTACTTTCACTCAGCTGTTTCTTATCACAAGGTACGTCAGAAAAAATTTTTTTATTTTATATTAGAAGAAGTTTTATTTTTTATTTAATTTTTTTACTTTGTTTACAAAATGCGAAAGTTTCCTCATTCTGTCACTCGTATAAGAAATGAAAAAAAAAAAAAGTATCAAGGACTCGGCTGTTAATTAAGAATTGCTGCTTGTTCTGAGTTATGGCGAGTGTGTTTGGCAGTGCAGCTACAGTCGAGTGCGTTGTTGTGTGCAGTTACATATATATAAAAGTGGGGGGAAACAGTTGGTTGCACGACAAATCTCTTTTAATAATAAAAGACTCAAAATAACCTTTTGCAGCTGTTACTTTTCTCTTTTTTTTATATTTCGCTCGCTCTTTTCTTGATATGATGAGCGAGAAGTTGGTATTTAAAAGGACACTGTGTGTCAAGGTTCACAAATTTGCGAGTATTTATCACTTGATTGATCAATTGCATGTATCAAATGTTATTTATTGCCTGAATGATTTGGATCAAAGTGTTGGTTGTATGGTGGATTACATGTGAATAAGCTGTATTTGAAAAGCTTCTTTTCTTCAATTGATTTTTTTTTTTTCGAGTTTTGTAAATTGGAATTTATCAAATCTATTGAGGAATATTGATCTGTAAGAAGAGTTTTTTCTGTTTTCTCATGAAAAATGGTAGTGTTTATTTGGGTTATTAATAGGGAGTGGTAATTTAAGCGTGTAAAAAGGCAGAGTGACTTGAATTCTAATATAAGAGGGTCTTGTCTGCTGTGCAGGATTTCGGTTTTGACGTAAGGAAATGTAATGAGATAAATTGGCGGTATTAAAAAGGTCAGTTGGAATGTTGATTGGGTTTTTCCGAGCTGTTAGTTGTCTGCGGGTTTTTTTAAATGCTTCTAATTGATTTCTAAGGGTTTTTTTTTTAGAATCGTTCCAGGAATTTGTTGTATTTACATGTCGGGGTACACAAAAAAGATGATTTTAAGTGTGTTTGTTTAGGAAAACTTAAACGAAATAAGTTTAAATAAAAGATTTAGATGTATTTTTCATTGAAAATAGTTTTATTAGAATATTATATCATAAATTCCCATATTTGAAAGGTTTTTACAATTTTTAATGACAGTATTTAAAAAGGGCAATTGAAATGTGTTGATATAAGTCACCAAATTCAATTGCCCAAAACAACCAACCCACCTAAAATTGAAATTCCCACAATCCCATTTTCTCACCTAATGAATTCCCCCTTGAAAAAAAAAAATCCAACTCTAAAAAACTGCAAATATCAATCCAGAACATTGAACCCACCTCGACTCGACCCAATAATAAGCAAAAAGCCCAATAGAAAAACCCAGAGCTATGAAAAATTCAATTTGTTTGCAGACGACATACACTCCCTAATTAATTTTAAGTCAATAACGAAAAAAAAAAAAAAAATATGGCACTGAAGCTATAGATTGATTTTTCTTTGTTAGCAAGGTCGGAACAAAAAAAAGATAGAGGATCTATTCCCATAATTCAAATGTCGTAACGTTCACTTAACAAGTTGCAGCTCCGATGCTGCTTCACTTCATTACTACACTGTACTGAATTACAGCTCCTTTTCCCTCTCGTGTTCCGGGCACAAACAAGCATAAATTGGCACAGCTGCGACTCTAGAAGAAGCCCGAAACCTTCTCGAAACAGCCCCTACAGCAAGGAGGGGATATGTTGTTTTCTTCAGCACTTGTAGCGTTTTCTTGCGCATCACTTTATCTACTTTGCATGCATTTTCTGCTCTTTTATATGTCGCTTAACAATTAGATTGCAGTTGCCCTCTACTCATTACAAGTTCATGAGATGTGGCGTGCGCATGCTCGCTTTCCCTTTCTCTTAAGCAACGTCTGGGTAGCAAGGGTGGTGTCATCTCGAGTTGCATGCTACTACTTCTTGTTGTGACCCTAAAGTCATTCACCCTTTCCCCTAAGTCTCTTAGCTGTTTGGGTTTTGAAGAATAAAAAAAATTGGATTTCCATATTGTAGTGGCTCTCCAAAGACAAGATGTTGATGTAATGAAGTGACCATTTTCGTTCGTCTTAAGGGTTTTGGTTGAAGGGTTTTTTTTCAAGTAGGGAATTGATTTTTGGAGAATCTCTTTGTGTAAGAGTTTGATCATTTTCTGGTGATGTGAGTAATTGGTTTATTTTTAATTAATTTATATTGGGAATATTGGTGATCAATTTTGTAGTTTTGAATCATTTTAGGCTTGGTGGAAGTTAAGTTTTGATGTAGAATCAACATTGATCAAAATTTAATCAATCAAGAAGTCACAGAAGTTGCATTTTAATGTTATCATAATAAAAGGTTATGGTTTTATTGATGTTTTATTGATGTTTTATGGGCAAATCATCTATTGGGTTCCATTGAAGGTTATGTTTAATTTTTTTTTCTTATTATTTTTTGGATTTTTAAAATCCCTTTTGTTTACTTATGAATTTTTTTAAAAGTATTGGTAATGGCAAGTCCTTGGGCTATGGCTTTATGGCTCTGCATTTGCCCATGTTGGCCGGAAACCTTTGGAAAGAGATTTTTTTTTCTTCATGGCTTACCTCTCAGTGGAGGTATAAAAAAATATAAATCTGTTTGTGATGTGGTGTTGTTTGCTCGTGACAGTGTCAGAGCTACAAAGAGCTTTCTTTTTTTTTCCTTTTTCTAATAATTCTGAATTTCTTATATCAACACCCTTTTGCAATTATTGGAATTGATGGTGGCTGCTACAGTCTTTGGACATGTCAAAGAAGATTCTTCAAAGTCTGAAGATTTTTATTTTTTATTAGTGGTGATCTCTTGGAAAAATAAAGTTTAGGCAATGACAAATGTGAAACGTTTAGGAATCAGATTTTTAGTGAATTGCCAAATTTTTAACTGTGTAAAACAATGTGGGTATGAGCTATACGTGGTTGTGTAGGAGAGAGAGTGTTCACCCAAGATATAACATTGTGAAGATGTTAAGCCAAGTTCACATTACTGGTGCTGTTTCTGTTTGCAAAGAATTGTGGGTAAAAAGTATCCCACAGTGCATTGAGAAACATACTGTTTCTGTTCAAATCGGGAAGTTTTGATGTTAAGTGTTCTTGGCCAATCGCATTAAAGGTTTTGATGTTAAGTGTTAACCTGGCCAATCACATTCAAGGTAGAAATCACGTGATCAGGGATGAAAAAAAAGCAATGTACAATCTAAATAGTAGCAAAAGATCACTAAGCGTAGTTAGAGGCTGCCATGAATAGTAAGTTGAACCAGAATGAACATTCTTGCTGGTACAGCAACGACAATGTGAACAGAAGTGTGAATTTAGTTTCACTCTATCAAATGATAAAGAACAAGTTCAGTGCTAGAGTAAGTTCTATAAATGATGGCAGTACAAACAACAACAAAAGCCAATTTCGCCAGGATTTATAGCCAGCAGCGTGTATCAAACCTCACATTTGTCCACAATGCATCACACAAAGAAGTTGCATTGCGTCTAATGTGAACCAAAACATATTAAAGATGTTTTATTTACAACTTTTGAAAACCAACTCAAACGCCAACTAATTTGAATTTTCATTCAACGTATAGCAAAATAACAAAAATTCGATATCCAAAAAAACCTCCGACATATACACCTGTCATTAAATTCCAATACCATTGATCGAATTTGCTTACAAAATGGGCTCTCCCATTGCCGTTCCCGCTTCTCCCCGGTCTCTTGTCACCGAGATGTTATTCATCCTTTCCCCTTGTAACTGCGCGGGTGAAATTCCCTGTGATGCATCAGCATGAGAAGCTTATCCTTTCCCAGAAGCCTTGGCAAAAGCTGCAAGCAGCAGTCATTGGTCCAGACTCATTCATTCTGCTTTGCTTTTTCCGAGACAGTGAGGGATGACGAATAATAGGTTGAACTCACGGCCCCCAGGACCGTTGCCAGCTGTGATTCGATTGGAGAGAGTTGCACAGCATTCAAGGGGTTGCGTGTGTTTTTTTTTCTTTCTTCTTTTTCCAGGGAAATACGAAGAGTAGTTCTATTTTGGATGCATTTCCTTGTGTCTACTATGTTGGAGAGTCCACAAAGTACTGCACTTAATTTCCGGTGAAGTGAAATTTCTTGTTTTGAAGACTCTTCCCCTATTGTCTTTATATAAATGGAAACAATTTCAGGGTTAATGTGGTTATCACCAGGTGGAAATAAGGCGAGAATTGCTATGTAAATTGAATATGGGGGGGTTTAAGGAAGAGGAGGTTAGAATGGCTTCCCCTATGGACAAGATTTAGAGATAGTGGAAATGAGAATATTATAAATGGATTTTTCTAGTGTTCTGTTTTTGAAGGATTTTGGTCTTGAGGAGATTTATTGACTAGTGGGATTTTATTTTGGAATGAAAAAAAAAGTTTTGTTGGTTTTTGGGATATTTCTAACCATTTTAACATGAATTTTCATTAGCTGAATCATTCCAGGTTCAGTTTTAAGTTGAAGTGCACACACTATTAATCATTTCCTCTGGGAATTACTTTGAAATTGTTCCACCACTTAACTTTTTATTTTTCCTGGAAAAGGAATCCAATTCAAAACTGTAATAATGTAAGTATAGCTAAATTCACTATCGTTAATACGTGTTTAAAGGGTCTAAAATAACGTAACACTGGGGTAAAAATGTTTGAATAGAAGAAGAGTAAAGTTTAATGCCACCAGTGGAAACCAAGGTCATATGTTGCTAGAGGGAAATTACAAGAGAATAAAATATTACATCAAAAATACTAAAAAGAGAAGAGAAGCACAAAAAAGAAAAATAAATAATAAGAACAAATTTTAACTTGCAGGCTATATAGTTAAAATTAAAGAGCTTAATCCCAATGTGTACTTAGTATAAATTTAGCGTGAAAATGGAAACATGTTGGGCGTTTTACTAGTCATTGACTTCTTACCTGGTTCAGACTGCGCATAAAATATTAACGGGTGTTACCTGAATCACTTTTAACTATAAAAAATGTCGGTTTATTGCTGGAACCACATTTAGGATTAAAATGGGTGGTAAACAGCTTGTGACTTTTAAAGATTTCTAAGCATAGCTTGAGAAACAATCGTTTCTGGTTGGTGGACGCCATGTTTGCTTAGTTAATTGACGTAACGAGCAACAAAGGCTGGGATTGGTTAAATTGTTCCGAACACAAAAATAGTCACAGGATTTTAATATGATTAGAAAATTTCATGCCCTGCATTTTCCCCATGAAACACCGGAAATGACATCAATATTACATTAAGGGACTTTGAAACCCCCATTTAGCTGATTATTTTGATAAAAATGACTCGGTATAGACAGTTATAAGTCTAGATATTTGGCCCTATCTCTTAAAAACGTGTATCTCGTTACTTGAAATTAACACACTTGTCCAGAACATATCATTAACTTTTTCTTTACTACTTAATTCAATGACAATTTTAATAATTAATGACAAAAAATTATAACACGAAACGGGTCTCATTCAAATTTTGTATTATTTATTCCACTCAAATCTCACACAAAATCAAACATTAATAAATCAAATTACGACTTCATAATTTATATTCCATGGACGTATTCCAACTGTCCGCGTAAAATATACGGCATCGATTAAAAATGTTGGTTTTTTTTTTCTCTCCAGCGTGAAAAAGAATCGATTTAATCTTTTCCGAGTAAAAAATTTTGTTGCACTCTTTCTTCAAGCCTTTTTGTATATTTTTAAAGAATATTTTTACATTCTAATTGGAAACAATATAACGATCATTTTCAATTTGTTTTTTTTTTCCCCCTCTTGGTTGACGTTAAAAATTAATGAGAATGGTTATTTACGAATTAAATTCCGTCGACTGAAATCTTGTTTTGTACGTACCCCATCAGACGGAGATTGAGTTTAACGGAAGACAACGGATGCATCAATAATTCCAGTGTGCAGAAAATTGGTCTCGAGGGCTGCCCTCAACAGCAGCTGAAAAAAATTGAGAGATTAGCATTAAAAATGCATGTAATTTACTTTTGGGATGTGCTGAGCAGAGAGAGATGGAGAGGGAAAAAATGTAGTTTTCCTCTCTAAAATCCACCTGTCTTGCTCGTTAAAAGCTAAATTTATTTCTCGACTGGGAATGAAATTTGTGCTGGGCGAAGCAAAAAGTTATGCCCAGACCCGTTAGTCCACATTGGTTGCCAGATGAGGAACCTTGATTAAGCATGTAATGACAAAGTCTTGGGTAAAGAATCGATTTCAATGTGGTGGAGAAAGAAATAGAAAAAGTGAATGTAACTAATGTCACTTATTGCAGTCGTTTTGATGAGTCTACATGTCTAGCTATAAATGGTTGCAGTACTGTCAAAGTTATGTCTTCTCTATTAGTTGGTTCCACTTTAATGATTATGATTAGTAGATTGAGTACTGTAAAATTCAAAGGAACGTGGTGCAGTCCCTAACAAAAAGTTTAGTTTAGATATATCTTGTAAAAGAAAGAAATGAGGGTTAAAATCGGCCAGCGACTGCCAGGGCCGATTATTACGTTGTTGTCCTGTCGCATATGGATGCGACAGGACAACAACGTAATAATACAAAGTCAAGCTCAGTAAATGAACACGACAACTGCTAAAACCAATAACTGAAAGCTATTAAACCAGAACTTCCATCTTAACTTTCTCGAAGAGGCCAAGAGACCTCCGAGAGAAACTCAGAGAGGACCACGTGGAGGTAAAAAGTCGAACATGCTTTACGCAAATCAGTAAAATCAAACAACACAACTATTAAAACTAATAACTAAAAGCTTTTCAACCAAAGCTTCCATCTTGCTTCCTCAAAGAGGCCAAGAGACCTCCAAGAGGAACCCGGGGAACTGCGTGCGGGTAGGAACTGAACATTCTTTACTTGCTTCATAAATTTTATTCGGTCACTGATGACAAAAACCAGAGACAATCTGCTTAACAAAGTATATTCGGCTCAGACGTTTTACCATTACTTTTATTACTATAAGGCAGAACATTAAGTACAGTTGCTACCGTTAGATGCTATAATGCTTGTGGTGTTGGTATACTGTGAAGTCCATATCAATTAATATGTAAAGGTCTTCTGTTTTATTAACTAAATCATGTGGCAGTGAACGGCAGAATGCCAGATGTCATACTCATTTCTCAAAATAGATACACGAACAGTTTTTAACAGTTGTCGGGGCAAATTAACAACAACAGTGTAGAAACTTATCAGTGAATGTTAAAGCGTAGCTTATAAAGGTACGTGACTAAAAAAATGGCTATTTAATTACTTGAATTTCGAAATTTATTCTTGAGTGAGCAATTGTAGGGTGTTCCGATTTGGGAATTTACAGAATGAAAGGGGGTGTAGACTTAGACGTTTAAAGTAGTGTTGTCGGAAGTAGTGTTTGGTTTCGCTAAGAATGTGGTGAAGCGAAACGGATTGGTTTGTTGTTATTTGAAGCCGGGAAGTGGGCACTTCCGGTTGTGGTTGGAAGTTAAATTTATGGACAGTTGAATTCCATTGTAAATACAAAAGGCTTAAAATTTAAAAGTTTTAAAATTACTTTTTAACATATTTTTTTATACAATTCCACTTATTGATTCCTGTCTGGCCATTTTTCGACAAAAATTTGTCAAAAATTGGCTATCAAAGGCTGTTCTTTGTAGCATGAAATCCCGCAATGATTGCTCCTTGTATCAGGCTTCGCCTGCAACACTTTCCCTCATGAACCATATTGGGAAAAATGTCGGTATAATAAGGTTTCCTTGGGTCAATTCGCATCGTTTGCAACGAAAGGATTTTTTTTTCTCCCCCCCCCACTCTCGACGATTAATGTTGTAAACTTTTTCCACCAACATTTAATTCCCCACTTTTTATTTTTAAGAAATATTAAATATCATTTTAGTGAGGAAAAAATTTCTCAAGGCGACACTTGGAGAGAAATATGTAATGTCATAGTGCCAACTTGCCTTGACCTTTGGGTTAAACCAAACTGTGGAATTGGCTTGGAATTCAAGACCTACACTCCATCTTGGACGGTAATGTAGACAGAAAATCGACTAATGACAGGGACTAGTAAAGTTGATTACCTATTTTGCTATGTACCTTATATGTTTACGAAAACTGTCAATACAATCGTATAGCAATATATCAAAACCAGAAGAGGAAGGGAAAAAAATAAAAAAAGCGTCACAATATTCTCCAGAAAAACATCACATCATTTTCGCTTCGTCGCTTTATTCGCGGCTGAGAAACGAACACTTCCGGTTGAATTAAGACCGTCAAAACGTGCGCAACGCAAAGAATGGAAAATTCGTACCGCACTATTAATTCTGGTTCGGATCTAAACCGGAAGACAATTTTTCTTGTAATACTGAAAATAGAAGGTTTTGAATTAAGAATGCGGCATTATGTTGTTTATCTTTTGCAAAAATGGATTTTTAGTTTGAAACTGGGTCAAAATACAGTGTAAGTTGTGAAGAAAATGTACGTAAACCTCAAGATTCAAGACATGACTATTCAAATGTAGGAAAGCAAAAGGACTAAAATCAGTTATGTTATTGCACACGTGTTGCAGGCACTATGAAAGCAAAATTCTCAAATTTTGTGTTATCGTATGTTCACACAAGCCTTGAGACTTATGTTTTTAATACCATGTTGAAACTTAAAGTTTGACTTGCATAAATCAACCAATTAGGAGAAAAGAATAAGTTCTAGAGCATGTTCCAGATTAAGGTGGCAATAACTCGGGGCAACTACCTTTGATTGGCTAGATGGAGCAAACCACAGAGTCACCTAACGTACGCCTTAAGTCAATCCCACAAAGCATCGAACAATTAAGCTGGGTTACGTTTAATGTGGGGTGAACCTATCATTGACGTTTAACGCCACCAGTGCCAACTAGGGTCATAACGCGGCAAGAACAAGTCAAACTACAAAGCCAAAATCAAACAAAACTAAACCAAAAATACTATAGGTGTTGCAATAGCATGAAAGCACTAGAACCTATACTGTAATTACAATTTATAGTCGTTTTCACTTTGTACATCTTTTTGCCTATTACAGGCAATTATTATGGTCAGTTACTGAAATTCTACAGATTTCCAAGTGAGTGTAACTGCAAGTCCTATGAATGTGAACACGAAAACAATAAAAAGAAGTTGGAAAATACATAAGTCTGTTTAGCGTATAAAAAGGTTCCTCCCACATGTGTGGTTTTATTTCGACTTCTTAACCCGAATCCAATGCGCTAAGAGGGTTTGTTTGAGAATAAACTCAGGGCCAGTGCATTGTCAACACATGTGTCATGGGGTATAATGCATGGGTTCAGCGGACCATGATCGTTCCTTCGCCGTCTACTATTCTCCCTCCATCTCCCTTCATTCTATTCTCCGCCTTCGGAAGCGGAGGACTCGATAGAGTCGTTGACATCCGGCTGATGCCATATGTTACATTAACGTCAGACTGAATTTTTGAAAGTTTGAACTTTTCCTTCCACATACACCTCCCCCACTTTTAAATTTTGCATTTTTTCTCCCCATCCAAGTTTGTGTAGAACAAACTCTCTGGTTGCTCATCAGCCAGGCAAGATTCTCTCACTGAATTATTGATTCACCTCATTTCATTCTTCGTGAATAGACTACGGAGAAGGGGAAAGGCAAATCTGGACAGAATAATGATGATAATGAAGACGGGGAGGCATAATGAAAAGAAGACTTAGTAAAAGGGTTGTCCCTTTTAAGCAAATTTGTGTGTTTGCTTAATGGATTTTTCAATTCTGGAATTTATATCGTCAATGATTGAGTTACTTTATCTTTATTATTATTATTATTGATTGGAAAAAAATTTCCTTTATGGATGTTGTTCGTCATTTTTCCCACCCACTAATCTCTGACACAATCTGGTCGAAATCTATAAATGGAGCTCCATTTTGCCTCTTTTACTTTCACATTTGCCAATAACTGTGTAGTTTTATCAGCAGTTGTGCAGGATACAATAACTCAGGCTCATTGAATGAAGGCATCAATAAAAATCTCTCACCCCCTCTGGTGGAGCTATCTAAAAACTCCTCTGTAGGCAATTTGTTTGTGTGTTTTTACGCATTATCCCCTCCCACTTTTCATCTCCACCCTTGTCTTGAGTGAGTAACAAGAGAGGGCGTTGCTTCTGTCTTGGACATTGAAGGAGCTGCCCTTGGATCTAATTACTCCCCCCTCAAGCTCTGGTGCTGCCACTCAGTAGCAATTGGCCATCAGTTTTAATTAACTGAGTAAGTTTTCTATTTGGCAGGAAGAAGCTTTTGTTTTATTCTGCTTGTGAAGGGGTTTTTGAGGTTGGTAAATGTTTGTATGAGGAACTGTTTAGACGATTAGTCATTCATGTGACACACGTCATTGGAAAAGCCGGTTTTATGAGGATTATTTCAGAACGTCGATTTTAGTTCAAGAGGACTTGTTGAGATCTGTTAGAAATAATGAGATGTCTTCGTGCAGTTTGCTGTACGAGTCGACAATACATAATGGAAAATCATTAATTCCAGAATTTATCAAAAGTCTTCAAATCTATGTTTGAAACGTCTGTCAGGGTCAACACCATCAACATACCATAACATAACAAAAACTAATAACTAAGTCGCCTTCATTTGAAGTCACGTGGTTTACTATTTCAATGACGTCATAACAATGAAGAATTCAATCAGTCGCCTCCATTTTAAGTCACGTGGTTTTGTATTACAATGACGTCATAACAATGAAGACTACAGTCAGTCGCCTCCATTTTAAGTCACGTGGTTTCATATTACATGAAAAACTGCAATCAGCTGAGAAATTGATTCAAATACTATGTAAATGTCATGCAAATGATGTATTAGTTGAGTAATTAGGCTAAATAACCTGCTTTGCATCAATAATAATTTTGCCCTTTCAAATTGTACGTCATTTATTACACGGATTGTATTTTTGCGTGATTACGTTGATTAAATTGAGTTGGGGGTCGAGACTGTGATGGGAAAAATACAGCGTTGATGTCATTGGCATTTAAATTGAACGTTTTAATTTTACTTGAAAGGTTTCTTCTCAAAAACAAGACAATAGAATTTTTGGAATGGTTTAATCGAAAAAATATTTTTTAACTTCACCCACAACAATACGAACACTTTTTCCCCCACCCCTCTCTCTCTCTCTTCCTCTTACCCCTGTCTGCCATCTTGACAGCAATTGCATTGCTTTGTGTTTGTGCAATGCGCCCGTCCACGTTGAACAGAAAAACCTAATTCGAATGGGTCTAGCACAAGAAGAACAAACAAGAGGCCGAGTTTGGACGGGAAATCAATTAATATCGAACCCGAGAATTATAAGATGGGAGAAGAAAAGGCACAGACGTTAGCACAATATTGGGAAATTACATTAGGAATGAACCGTTTTTGTGGATGGTGAGATTTCCGGTCATTTTCATTGTTGGTATATCATTTTCAATTAAGGAACAATAGGAGCCGATATCAAGAAGTAATTAGTCATGAGGAAGAGAAAAAGTTGAGTCTAGAAATAATTGCAAAACTTTAATAGAAAAAAAGTATTGAGGATGATAATAGAGGTATGGCAATTAGCTGCCATTATGTGTTTGTGTCGCTTCCCTTGACTTGTAATTTGTAAAGACATTTGGGATAGTAATTCACTCTTCAAACACGATGTTGCAACACGCAGGCATTCATGGGAGAGGCAAGACTTTATCAGAGGACTAGAAGCAGAAGCGAAGGAATGAGAGAGATTTATCACTTTGTGGGTTCAATCAGGAGCTGTAGGATTGAGTTGGGTACGGCAGGCGAAGACGTTGAGCTCTGAAGGAACGTGCACACTCGCTTTTGTCATCAATTGGGTATTTTCACCGTCTTATTGAAATTGCTTAATATACCCTTTTCAACTATTCATCCCACTTTTAGGATTAACATAATGAACTTAAAAAAACCTTAAGAGAGCTGGGGATTAATCGTTTTTTTCTACCCTACATCCTCCTTCATTTCAATTTATTGTGAGAAAGTACCAATTGCAAGATTCCCATCATTCCCCTTGGGGAGAGGGAAAAATTGAAGCTAATGACAGTCTATTGAGGAATTCATCCAGGAATTCTTACTTTTTTTCTTTGCTTCAATAGTTCTGAAAGGAATAAACGAGCACCAATAAAGTTAATCCATTACTCATCTTATTGTGGGTGGTGAATTGGAAAGTGTAAGAGAAGAAACTTAAGGAGTGAAAGAACTTCTATGGTGTATTAACTAAAAATTAGCCTGTCTAAGACAATGGTAGGGTACACACATGTTCAGCAATAACATAGTTAGCTATTGGTGTAACCTAAACAGGATAAAGAGGTAGACCTAACTTCAGTTGCTCCATAGACTTTACTAACTAGTGATTACTAAGGTTATATATGTGGCGAGAATTTGTAAAATTAACCAATGCCAAAAAGATAAACCAATGGAAAATAGCTATTACAATGGAGGCCAGTCACTGGCAGTGCCAAAAACTTACTGCTAATTTCTAATGTCAAGAAGTTTATATGAAATGTGGACAAGCTACAAAAGTTTTGCAATATTTTATTTTTATTTTTTTGTTTTGAAAAATTTTTGCAAATTGTCACACATTTTGCAAAATAAAAGTAGTCAATTACTTGCAAAATTTCTTTGCAAAATTTTTGCAAATATATTTTATTTTTGCGATTATGGCTACAATCAAGATTACTAGTACATAGACGTCTAAAGTAGTCAGGATAGCTGCCAATCGTTATGCAACTACTTTGGGTGTACTAATTACATGAAACAATGTAATCAATGTAATTGACCATTCGTAGTGGCTGAAAGAAACTGCAATGCAATGAAACTGTAATAATTCTGCAGTTTTATTACAGTCTTTTGAACCCCAAGTCCCACAACTGGGATATAAACCAAAAGGACAAACCAGTCAACTTAAACAACAACTTGAAAAAATAATTTAAAATAAACCAAATAAACTACATTTCCAGCAATACACTTAGCATCTACAACCTTCTGTGTTCAGTTGAAACTTTAACACGCTTAACATTGGCGAAATAAGTTGGCGTCTAATAATTATTCAATGACTACTTATTTATACTTATTTCACATTGTTTACTTACAATTTCACTCACCTGAATTTGCAATGCATCTCTATTGATTTATTGAAACATTTTTTTCCACCATTCCAATCACACTGCGATAAACGTTCTGGGAGTAGCATGCTGCTTTGAAGAAGCCTTATCAATTTGCAATTCTGCTTGCATATGTATAACTGATGACCATTTCCTCAAAAATTTTCCACCCGTTAAAAAAAAAATTGTTCACTTGATGCAACTTTATTTCCCTAATTGATGGTTCTCTTATCTATGGAAACTGGGAGGGAAAATTTATGTGTGTTTGCTATTGTGCAAGCCGAATTTGATGCGATGAAAGTTTCATCTGGCTCATTTTAATTTGAGATAGCTTAGAAATGTGTGTAATTAAAATGTCACGCACCAAGTTTACTCGAGGTTGACATTGGTGGTTAACAGTAACTGAGAGACCAAATGTTGAATGGGAAGTGGGGGGAGTTCTTCATTCTGATATGGTTTTGAAGGAACAAACTGTCAAGATGGCAATTTGTAAACCTGAAGGGTTATTTTTAACTTAATTATCATTGAAAAATGGTGTGGAAGAGTCTTTAATGCTGAAGTTTAGTACGGTGTTGAATAATAGATCAGTATGCAACTTCTTAATTGTGGATAATGTGTTGTGATGGGAAAGAGATAATTTTCGTACGCCAGGGATTCCAACACTTGATGAGATGAGAACCACCAAGAGATCTCGTGTGTGAAAACTTGTTATTGCTAAGTTTTAAAAAATTCTTTTATCCGTGTGTACTTGCTAATTTTATCTCTACTCCAGCACATGAAAAATATTTACATTTCGAGTACCATTAACAATTTATAATCAATTATAATCACATTTTGTGTGAGAGGTGACCGTTTCTTTCCATACAGAAAACAAATACTTAATGTATTTTTCTTTCTGTTGAATAAATTTAAATATTAAGTTCTATATAAACTGTCATACGGTTAAGGTGTAATTTTAGTTCAGGTTAATCTAGCTTATTATAGATGTCCACTTTATAGAGAAATTTGGCACATCTATTTTGAATTGGTTAAAAATGGTCAAGTAATAACAAGATTTATTGAATTAAACTACATCACTGAACATGGTTAAACCCAACTGAAAAAAAACTGCAGCGAAACTGCAGGTATCCCCCAGTTTTACTCCAAAAAATGAAAAATAACTGTAGTGAACAAAATAATGTAAATTACCACATTAAAACTTGAGGATTACTGGAGTTTTTTTTTTTTTTCCAAAATTTTACTCCAAAAATTATCAGGGGACGAAAGAAAGAAATGAGGCTGCTAAGGCCAAACGCGACGGGACAAACGAGAAATTCTGCTACATTAAAACACCAAACTATACAAAAACCAAAATGCAAACTACACTTAAAACAAACACTTGGAAAACCCAAGTTTAACTTAATATCAGCGCGCAAACCAGCACCAGAAATAAATTGCAGCACCTTATGAAAATCAGAAAACTGGCCAAGAAAAATGAACCAGAGTATGAACTAAAATGGTTAATTCTTTTATAACAAATAGAAAGATAATCAATAGGTGAGAGAAAGAGAGAAACAACACCCTCCTTCCACAAGAAGACATTACCTTCCTCGTTACCACTTTTCTAAACAACCACGATTAGAAAAAAGAAAGAACAATTATAAAGAGACATCTAGTTGCAATTAAATTTATGTCTTTGAAACATTCAACTGATAAATACTCTCTCTTAAACTATTGTTTTCTCTCCATCTTTTTCTCCTCACATGTTTTTACTACCAACTTAGATCCAGGACAGATTCTTTTTCCCCTTCTAACATTCCGTTAAGGATTTCAGGAGATTATGGCGCACAATCAGCAGAGTGCACCATTAGGTTATTTTTGGTAGGCGTGAAACGTGAAACGTGTTTTGTAACAGTTGGTTCCAGCCATTTTTCATTGATCATTTAATCGTTTTAAAAAAAATGTCATAAAACCCTATCAAACATCAACATTTTTGAAACAAACATACACCAAATAAGAAAAAAAAATTAAATTAAAATCGATTTTTATGTCTAGCCCCGTCACATTTACCTCATATCTCTCTCTCCCTTTTGTGTGTCTTTAATTTTGAACTTTTCAAACGAGACTTTACAATGTTATTTCATGTGTTTCCTAGTAACACTCACTGTAATATTTATTCGGTTGTCGACTGGTATATACAAGAATTTATCGATTTTTTTTTTTAAACTCTCTTCCTCAGGATGTATCTATCACATGTTGAGTTATATTAAGCTTCACACTTCACTTCTGGTGGTGCTGCTCTGTCAACTCCGTTTAGTTTCATTTTTCCTATTGATATTTTCTTCACCCGAATAAAAAAATGTTTATGTACTGTCGATGTTGTTTGATGTTGAGAAATTAGTGAAATATTTATTGTGTTTTTTTTTTTCACTTCGTTGGGTGTTTTAATAATCGTGTATGTATAGAAAAAGGTTTTTTTATGGTTATGTGAACAAGCAGAATTTATTGGTAGAGAAAAATCGACTAAGAGTAGCTATGGAAACACAACAAAATTGTTACCACCTCTCATTTCATGCTGCGAGTGTATGAAGCAGTTTTAATGAAATTGCATTAACCTTGCTGTGCAAGTTTCAGTGTTGCCAGGTGTCAGGTGAATTAGAATTTTTGGGCATTTTTATGTGGTGTTTAAAGAGTCTCAGGTAGAATTTTTGGTATGTAGAATGTGTAGTCGATGAGTCGGTGTTTTTTTATGTGGTATTTGGGTATTTTGTACTAGGGAGAAAAGCAATACGAAGGCTTTTTGTGTGGAAGGGCAAGTGTTGTAATTATAGCATTTATACAAAGTTTTGCAATAGTTTTACATTGGTAGTTGAAATAGAAAAAAAATATGTGAATAATGATCATTTGCTGTGACGATATTAGATACTGCTAGAACCATGAGGGGAAAAAAAGTTGCAATTTTTGCAGTTGGGTCATTTTACTGCAGAAAACTAAAAAAAATTGATAGCGAAAACTGCATAGAAAATGGAAAAAATTACTGTATTTTTACTGCAAAAACAATTTTTCTGCCGTAAATTGGCCCAACTGTAGAAAAACTAGGATAAGTGGTAAAACTGCAGTAAAAATGGGCCAAATTACTGCATTCTTATTGAAAAAACTGCAACAAAAATGGGCCAAAGTTACTGCATTCTGAATATACTGCAATAAAAATGGGCCAAAGTTACTGCATTCTTATTCAAAAAGACTGCAATAAAATTGGGCCAAAGTTACTGCATGCTTATTGAAAAAACTGCAATAAAAATGGGCCAAATTACTGCATTCTTACTGAGAAAACTGCAATAAAAATGGGTTAATGTTACTGCATTCAATAAAAATGGGTCACTGTTACTGCATTCTTATACTGCAATAAAAATGGGCCAAGGTTACTGTATTCTTATTCAAAAAGACTGCAATAAAATGGGCCAAAGTTACTGCATTCTTATACTTCAATAAAATCGGGTCAATGTTACTGTATTCTTATATTGCAATAAAAATGGGCCAACGTTACTGCATTCTTATTGAGAAAACTGCAATAAAAATGGGCCAAATTACTGCACTCTTAAAACTGCAGTTTTTGACTCTGGAAAATCAGTTAATTTTTTGCTTGGAAATTTTGCTCATTTTATAACTGTACAGAATATAGAGCTGTGTACAAACTCAATTTATACCTCATTAGCACTCAAATTGCACTGCAACAACATAGCAATAATTTTATTCAAGCTCTCGAGTGACCCTCCAATTTTCAATAGACCAGAAGAGAAAAATATTTGCCAGCAAGAAGGAGGCAGTTGGTCTAACAGTTTTGATATTTTTTTTTTCATGTTAACAGATGGTGCTGATTGAGAGGGGTAAACAAGAACAAAGTGAAATGTAGCATTCTACAGTTTGGTAAACAACACTAAATAAACATTCAACTCTGTAAAGCTTTTGTTGGTCAATTCCCTGAATAATTCAGATAATTGTAAGAGTTGAAAGGAATCTAATGTGATAAGAGTTGATATCAAAAGGCTTTATTTGCAGTGCAATTATTCAAGAATGTGCCGTCTGACCTGAGATCCTTTTGATGCAAAATTTCTTTTTCTGCTTGTTCATCATATCCCATATGGACAAAAAAATGAAGTTGATGACGTTAGATTTTTATGAAAGAATAGAATTGGAAAGCAACTTAACTCTTCTTTTTATGGTTTGCTCGTGACTTGTTTTGAAAGGCAATAATATTGTTAGAGGGTTAGGAAGATAGATTCAGATCCATCAATTCTGGTTCAAGGGTCTAGAAAAGAAATTATTCTTAATAAAATCTCATAATTCTTGGTATCTATCCATCAAAATAAATAAAACGCCATCTTGAGCAAATCTCATCCAATATGTTTTCAAGAGGCATTACTTTGAGATACTACTCCCTCTTTCTTGGCCCAAAGATGGGGAAAAAAATAAATTGGAAAATCTGAAACTATATGAAATGGTTAAAAAAGGGGAAGATGGAAGTTTTGGACAAAATCCAGTCGATTTATAAAAGGATTTCAGTTAGTAGAGGAGATGAAGTGTTTTGAAGGGCATTAGTGAATGGATTCCATTAAAGTGCTGTATTGTGTGATGAGGTATTTAGGGATGATTCGGTGTGTAAATATTGAACATACATTTCCATAATATTGGATTTAGATATAGATCATTTAATTCAATCAATGTTGAGTTGTGTTTCATATTTGTGATCAATTAGGTACATAATTTTAGAAAATCAATTGGGGGGAATCAGTTTAAAGTTGGAAATTTGATGTTTATATAACAAGAGGTGCTTGGCTAAACTAATAATGATGATCAGTTTGCAGTCAGATATTGGAAAAGGTTTTAAAAAATTACTATTTTTTTAAATAGAACCATTTTTTATAATAAACAAAATCCAAAATATCACAACAGGAAGAAAAATTCGAAACAAAAAGAAGTCTAGATGTTGTACATGTATTAAGTGTTTTGACAAACATCTGTAATAAAATGCCCACCAAAATGAACGTCATGATAGTGCCACTTCACTAAAATATTAAAAAATGCACATGGCGGCTAGTGGAAGTTCCCCCAGTACAAAATTTGCAAAAAATGCAAAGGATTTATAAAAAATTTCCCAAAAATAAAAAGTAGCCAATTGCTGGCAAAATTTTGCAAGAAATCAAATTGACACACCCAACTGTAAAATAAATTAAACGGAAGAGAGGAAAATTACTACAATTTCGAATAGAATAACCTCAACAACCAACTAACAGTCATGAGAACAGACATTTTATAAAGATGTTTTGTCAAGACACGGGGAAGTGAGATCCAACAAGAACTGTACAAAATGTGCAGTGTTTAAGAAAAATTGTTGAAAAATGCAGAAAAAGTGTAAAAATAAACAAACCCCATAATTCAAAAAACTGAAAAAAGTTTTTTTTAAAACGAAAACTATTAAATATATCTAAAAACATTATGAAACTAGATGCGTGAATAGATTGAAAAAAGTTTGAAAGGAATCTCTTCCCACAACGCATCACTTATTTTTGCAAAGAAGCATACACCCCCCAATCCCCCCTCCACCTAAAAAAAAAAAAAAAAATCTCCAAAAAAACTCCATATAAAATTCCTCATATTTCAAAACTCACTTTCCATCTCAACTCATTTAACTTCTTCACCCAAAGAAAAACCCCTTATTTCAGCACAATTCTTCTCCCTGACTAAATCATACGTCCATAACTTTGATTCTGACAACTTCCTCCACAACTGACCCAACAACGTGCAATAACCTAGCACAAAGTTAAGACCCATTTATATCTATAGATGAGTGTTGTTTTCTTTAGCTTCTCTTTTCTCCCACCATCATACCACCCCACCACCACTACCACCACCACTCTGCCTTATTTTCTTTCAGTGCTTCGACGCTCTGCCAGGGTGCCGTGATTGTATAGTTCTCCCCAAACCCACCAGTGGCAGTTTTATCCCGTTCTGGGAAACAAACTGCCCCTTGCCACACTGGGGAGTCATATTTACGGGGGGTTAGAATCACGGCTGGTCATGCCCGTTGCTATTTTATTGGCAAGTGATAAAGGTGAGGGGCATTCTTTATGTGCACCGAACGCTGTCTCGTGATCTCTGTTCAAGATGGACATTTTTTATACCCCGTTTGCTGATGGGACAGGAAAATGGTTGTACGTTATATATATATTTCTTTTTTTTTTTTGTCTGAAGGGTTGGGTGAATTAGTGTCGGAAAATTGTCGGTTTCGAGTGGCATGAATAATGTTGATGCAGGACGTTTCAAGAGGAAGGAAAATAAATTGGAGAAATGGTTTTTGCTAGTTTTCTGATCAGGTTTGATTGGCGTTTTTGCTTAGCTTTCATTAGTTTTTGAGAAGTTTTTCGTAATGGGTTTTTTGTGTTTGCCTATTTTTTTGACGTTTCCTAATCTCCAGGTGATGTGGAGGGAAGTTGGAGTGGAGTGTGTCTGGCTTGGTAAGTGATTTAATTTTGAATGAGGGGATGAATTTTTCAAGGAAATTAGATATAGATGTGTTTTACAACTTTTCGGCTATGATATTGAGATTCATCACCAGTTTCCTCAATGTGTTTGAAGTGCCTGCATTCTCTGTGCCTGTCAGAGAAAGTTATGTATGGTACTACACACTCTTGGACTAAGAAGTGATTGACTAGCAATTGAAAAAAAATGACAATTTCACATGTTAATGTTTACATTTTAACTACCCACGAAATATTATTTGCAAAACACTTGCAAAATATGTGACTATTTGCAAAAATTTTACAAAAATTTTACAATTTTACAATTTTTTGTAAAAAAAAAAAAGTGGCCAATTATTTCCAAATTTTTGCAATTTTTTTTACTCGAGTAGCATTCTGCTGGATCACATCTTCAATGAATGATTGACCAAAATTTATTGATGAAAATTTACAGTGTAAGCTTTAAGAAACAATGTGCAAGTACTAGAGGTTAAATATCCTTACGTTCGCTCCATAAAGAAGTCTTCTCTGGCAGAAACTAAGAATAAACAACGTTCTTATAAAAATGTGGAATGTTCTGTTCATGAAGTCAGCAGAGTGGAAAACAAGAGAAAACAACAATAATAAACAAAATAAATATAAAAAAGCGTATTGCTTTATTTTTCAGTTACATTAAGTAAACATTCTTACTTTATTAACACAACAGTAAGCAAAATAACATAAAAATATCACTTTCTTTTCAAATAATTTACATCCTTGAATTGATGCAATTATCAGTGGATTCGAGCTTTCATTTACCTGTTGCTTCTAAAAATGGCAACCAAGGGCATCCCTACGTTCCTCTTGTGCGCAATTATCACAATTGCAGTGAGTCTTTATGCAAGTAGAAACACTCAACAAAACATCTTTAAAACACATTATTGAATTTAAATATTTTTTTCCGGCAGTAAACTCGAATATAAATAACTTTTGACCACAAAGCAAACCTTGTCATTTATTCTTCCCTTCCAGCAAATCAATAACAAAAGAAGATGAAAAAATTCTCTAATGCTCTTGCATTAAAACTTCTTCACAAACCGTCTAATGTTTTATTAATATCCTCAAACAGTGACTTTAAATAAAAATTCATTCCACATACTCATAAAAAAAACTTATTCAAATAAGAAAATTCTTAAAACATATAACGTGAAAAACTTTAAATTATAACCCACTCACCATTTCAAACATAATCTTCTTGTCTTTCCCTACCGGAAATCTGGCCATTGTCTTTGGACTGAGAGATTATTTTTCGCCTTTTTCTCTTTCCCCCTTCGAAGTAGGTAATTTTTAAAGCCTTTTTTGTGTGCAAGCAAGGGTGGAAAGCGAAGAAGGATTTTTGAAATTTATAACTTATCTTTTCTTTTGTTCAGCCAGCCAACCATTATATCCATTAAATTTTCATAGTAGTTTGAAGAGTGGGGGTTTGCTGTGAGAAAGGGAAAAGGGGAGGGCGTTCGGGAGCTTAAGTTCCGGTGTTGGTGAATGTAATTCATGCGTTGTTTGCTGTGCATTGCAATCCCATCGTGTCTTTGTCTTCATTGTATTTCATTAAATGAATGGACGGGTGGGGACTTGTCTTCAATCTGCAGGAGGATTTTTGAAGCAAAGCTTCGTCTCTCTAAAGACTTTTGTTTCTTTGCCCAACACATACATTTATCTATTTATTTTTCTAACGCTTGTGTACGCAGCGTTATGGGATGTTGGGTTTTGGATGTTACAACTTTTGCTTGTTTTGTTTTGAAAAATAATAAATAAAATGAGAGAAAAATGATGGTGGATGCGTAGAATTTTGTTTAAATCTGTAAATATGTTTTTCAATTTTTGTTTTGGTAAGTGTTTTAAAGTTGGGGGCCCCCCCCTTTTTATATTAGCTCTGTGTCTAGTTTTTGTTGGAAATGAAATGAGATAATTGAAGATGTTTATGAGGGAAATTATTGAACTTTTTATGTCTTTCAAGGGATTTACAGTTGCTCATATTTAATGTAACAGTGCAGTTGATAAAAATTGTATAGCTGATCACTTATGCCTAAAGGGTGTCGATGTGAATTGTAAATGTTCTTTTTAATGGAGTTTGCTGCATAATTTTTTTTCCTTTTATTTTTTTTCTAAACAGCTTTTATGAGTTTTTTTCCTGTTTTGCTGAATCTTTTTTTGACATCTCCTTTGGGTACATAGACTTGAAATTTTTACACATACTTTAATGCACTAGATTTTTAAAATAGTTTGCTCTGTCAAAGTAGAACCAGGAGTAAATAAAGTGCAGGAAATATATTTTGCATGCATCGTTTCTTATCTCAAAAAATTCAATGGAAGTTGCTTTACATATGACATTTAATGTCATTATGTGAATACACAAAAATTTCTAATATTTTATTATTAAAATTTTGAAAACATATTGCATGGGTGACTTTGAAGGGATCTATATTTATTTACACCTACATATTTTAAAAATCTTCACCTATCAGGGAGGAAAAAAATTTCTCACATGCTACTGGTAATTTTCATTTCATTATGTTAATACCGTCAACCACCCAACTTTTGGCCCACTTTTTTTTTAATCAAGCTAATTTAATGCCAAAAGTTTATTGGCTGCTGTTAAACAAGGTGTTGCTAATTAATGGCAATATTTAAATAGCTTAAGCACATTAATTTGCAATTAAGGTAATTTAATTACAAACACGATGGCGGATTTTGTTTTTGGCAAAAAATTAAGATCATCAAGTGTGATAACTTTATGAGTTTTAAGGTTTTAGGGAACATCTAAAACTCTTTTTGAAAAGAAAAGTAAGCACCCAATATTTATCACAAACTTATTATATGGTCGAGATGTTTCTGTAATTAAAGGGGAAGTTTATCTTTCATTTTTTCTTCAATAGCTGCAATGTTATTTTTGTTTGTGGATTATTTGTGCGTGAATTTCACTTTTTTTTAAAAAGAAAAAACATGAACAACAGTGATGAAAAATGGATCAATATAGAAACAGTTGTAGAGAAGGACTCATGATTAAATATTAATTTATCCTGGACAACAGCCATTGTGATCGGTGGAGCTGCAATAAATTGAGTTTTAGTCCAGTGGGACCTGAGTGTCATCATGAAAGTCAGTGACTGGGCCCTTTACAGCTCTTTTTAAGTGTCAAAAGGAAAAAAAGGCAGTGTAATTTGAATGACATTTTTCATCTCTTATTTCATTTTTCTTTTCTGAAACTGCAAAGAGTGATGAATTGCGTGTGAGGGATTAAGATATTAGATCCAACTAAAGCCCTTATTGTTTGTGAGAAGCTCAACGTTTGAATGTTTTATGTATGATGCGCAATTAAATGTTTGTGAAATGCTTTAAGAATCGTTTAGACAGTAGTAAGACGAACTTTAAACTTATAAAAATGAATGACTTTGCTTACTTTAACTTACCGCAACTGCATCCCACAATCCTGTTACACAGTGAGGTAGAAAGCTTAAATGTTCAACAAAAGTAAAAAGTAAAGACCTGGGTTCATATCAGCATTTTCATTAACAAGTACATCGCTGTGGATTGAGATTTAATGACGTCACAGCACACAACACGTGGCTGGTGATTGGCTGTGCATTGCGTATAACATGAGGTTTTCCTCTTTCAACGACAACAGTTACAGCCTTGGTTAGGTTAGATTACCCACAATTCAGTGTGTGCAGCAACAGCAACGACAGTGCGGCGGACACCTGTGTGAACTTGCCTTGAAAGTTGAATTGCAGCCAATCAGAAAAGTATTAAGAATGGGGCGAAGTCGCTTCGGTAGTTCTAATAATGGCCGCAATTCTAACAATGGTGGCGCGTCGGTACTGCCAGGTGGAACCGGAAATAAATCC
>JAQGAS010000731.1:0-35469 GCA_034686365.1 Pachymerium ferrugineum | reverse complement strand
TTCGGGTTGCAATTCGGATAGTGAATTGAGGAGTTTGAATAGGTTTTGAGGGCTAGAGTGCATGTTTTCGCACAGAAATAATGAGAACTGGTCGCGCTGTTGTAATCTGAATAACCAGAATATTTACTTCTGGAATAACTTGTTGAACTAGCCCGTGCCATCCACTCATCCGTAACTTCGTAACAGCGTTTCCATAGTAATTGTGTAAACAATGTTTAGATCGATTCACTAGATAGTAAAATTCTCAGGTTCATTTTTGTGTCAAGCAAATTTTGGGTGTTTATTTCTTTCACAAAATACCCTCTTGTTATTCAGGTACAACGTTAATTTATAAACTATAAGTTTTTATATCTTGTTTATCGAAATCTTCCATAAATAATATTTTATATATACGATAACAGCACATCTTGTATTTTCAAAACTGGATCACTCCACGGATCAAATTAATGGCTTCATCATTTCAACGCCCGAAACTCCGCAATATTCCGGAAAACAGAATTCTTCAAAGCCCGCCTCCCATACCGCGAAAGCGAGCATTCAAAATCGATTTAAAACAGCAAAGAACTCTAAAAAAGAACATGAAAATGAAAAACGCTCAGAAGCCTGCTGCCAACACTCCCAAAAAATAATACAACCAAGTATTCTCTCCACACAAATCCCCATGGAAAATTCAGGATCCACTTCTCCAAACAAGGGGAAAAAAGTGTTGAAACGTTTATCTGCTGGCAGCCAATTAAATCAGAACCGAAATGAATTTTTAGAAAAAGAATTAATTCGAATGACAGAGGCAGGGAGCTTGAGAGCACTTTCAGCTCTTGGAAGATTTTATTTCTCGGAAGTTTGTTACTTAAATAAAAATCGAATTTACGGTTTAAGTAAAATTTTTTATTTTAAAATTTTTAGCAAAAATTTTTTAAAGCACTCACAGTACTAAAACGGTGTCCACCATGGGATTTGGAAGCTCATTATCGCCTAGGAATCATTTATTTCGATGGATTGGAAGTTAAGAGAGAAATGGTAATATATTAATTGCAATTCATTATAAATTTTATATTTTTATGTACCTTTTAAAGAAACGTGCCGTGAAGCATATGAAAAAAGTGGCCACTGCATCAATAGAAAAGTCAGGGGTTCCAGAGGCATTAATTCGTTCAGCTCAATATTTTGTCGGTTACGCTTATTACGCTGGCTTCGGTGTAATTACTAATGAAGATGAAGCAATTAAGTAAACATATTAAACACTGTAATTATCCCTTATTCTTCACACTCTTTATATGCTTATTGATTTAGGTGGTGGCTTCAAGCTGCTAATGAGGGCAAACCCAATGGTAGTGTTTTGGCTCAAACTGCTTTGGGTTTATATTATGCTGATCCTTGGCATTTTGATGTGGATAGATCAGCCATGTGGCACATATTGGCTGATAATAATAATAGCCCCGGATCAAAAGGTTAGGGAATCGTTGAAGAATAATTTTGAAGAGTGCAGTAAAATTAATTTGTTATAGCTCCTCGTGCTGTCATGTGTATCTACGGAATGGGTAAAGAGAAGAATGTCATTAAAGCAGTACAAAATTTGAAAGTTGCTGCGTTTGTCCAGTCTAATATATATGCAGCCGGACATTTAGTTGCGTTTTATTATCACAGAAAAATGTTCAACTTGGCGGCTCAAGCTGCTATTCGGTTGGTATTTAATATTAAACGACCTTACACATTACTTTATAGTATTTTTAATCCGCAGTATTACTGGCGATCGTCTGTTCCATATTGAAGAAAATGCCATTAAAAATCAATCTGATAGGAAAGGTTTAGCTCTTGCTGCTTTCTATTTGGGTAGATGTTACCAACTAGGACGGGGTGTTGAATCAAACATTTCTAAGGCGCAGCAGTTGTACAAAAAGGTAATTCTTATTCAATTATTTCATTAAATTGTTTTTACTTTATTTAAATCTCACCTCAGGCAATCAGATTGGACTACGACACCATGTACAAACTCTATCAAACGATGATCTTAGATGTTTAAATCGTGAAAAAATTAAAAGACATAAAAGAAAAAAAATTGTTAAAGCTAAACCAACGTTATAAAATTAACCAATACAGCATTTATGTTGATTTTTTGTTTGTAGATGGTCGATTGAAAATTGTTAATATATATAAACCGTGTAATTTCCATTCAAGGTGTGCATACATTAAAAGCATTTGATTTTATAAAATTTATAAATTTTTAAACAACTGGATTACAAATTAAAGTGGAGAGGAAAAAAATATAAATTACAAATACAAGACAAATTAGCTCATCAATGATAAATAACCATTATTAAATTGTGTGCAAATAATCAAGAGTTAAAACAGTAATATATTAAACTACATCTTCAATTAGATCATTTTATTGAAAAAGCTGCTTAAAAAAATAGCTATAGAGAAATAAAAAAGAAAATATTATTTTGACAAATTTTATGAAACTAAATTTTAATCCAATTTTTAGGCCGTAATTTCAGTCGGCCGCTTCTACATTTTTGACTATTCTCTAATTTTCACATCAATCACAAATACTTTATCTCCAGTTATGGCGAAAACTTTGGGATGCACAAAATATGGATTATGATTACAACTAAAAACTGAATTAGGCAGGTTCTTTATGGAAGCAATAGTCTAATGACAGTTAAAATAATTAAGAAAGCAAGTTAAAAAAAAATATTGCTCACCGAATAACTGAGCCTGTCAATCACTCTCATCATGTTAATATCACTACCA
The DNA here is from genome assembly GCA_034686365.1 of Pachymerium ferrugineum. Lineage (NCBI taxonomy): Eukaryota > Metazoa > Arthropoda > Chilopoda > Geophilomorpha > Geophilidae > Pachymerium > Pachymerium ferrugineum. The sequence continues at coordinate 32,718 of JAQGAS010000731.1, read as the reverse complement.
CAAGCAATAATGTACTTCTTCTTCATAAATTGACCACAATAATGCTTAAAAATAATTCAATTCCAGTAATAAAAGTATTTGCATCTCTAACTAAACCTACCAGACACGGAGTAGTATCTGGTACAATTTCCTTGAGTAACTCGCAAGAAGAGAAATCCCAGAGCTAAACAACTTGTGATAAATTGATAAATTCAGTTAAAATAATTGAAATGACCTGTAAAGGATGTTTCTTATTCCATGCTGCAGTAAGGACTAAATTTTCTTCAGCAACAATATCAATTCCTTCACCACATACATGAGGCCCAGCTATATATCTAAGACATAATAATTAGTAAAATAAAATTTAATGTGAATAAATTTAAATTACCTAATAGAGTGCTTTACTCTGTCGTCCCATATCTCCACAATACATAAACAATATTTAAATTCTTAATAAGCTTATAGTAAATTAATTCTAACATTTACAACGCTGTCCCAGCCACCAGACAACAAATTATGGAAATCCAAAGGATGATAAACCAAAGAAAAAATTCGCGATTTGTGGCCAGTAATTGTAGCTCTCGATTCACTATTAAAATAAAATAAATTATAAAATTTTTCAAAAAAAAAAAAAAATTCTACCTTGGTTCTAGAATCGTTATACGTTGCTTCGATTCAATATTGTAGACGAAAATTTTGCCGTCGACACCTGCCAAATATAATCTAAGCAATTAAAAATTATTAATTAATCTCAATTACCACCGCTTGATAAGAATCGCCCATCTCTACTGAAGGCAAGGCATAAAGTTTGACGGTCTTCTTGAATGGTATAAAAACAGTCCTTATTTTCCACATTCCAGAATTTAATATAACCAGAGGAATCTTTAAGCAAATCGATTAATGATGCATTTCCAAAATTTCATAAGGTTAAATTAAGTTACAACAGCTACAAAGAATGTGAGTTCTCAAAGCTCCGTGTCTGAGGGATGGTTGGAATTTGATTGATGTCACTGGAAGACCCATTTTTAAAACATCCTTTGATGAGAGTACGTATAAACAACTCACAACTGGTGGATCATAAACCTGAAATTAAAAGAAATAACATTTTAATAATTCAATCGTTGATTAATTTTATATTTATACTCTTATTCCTCCAGTGAGCAGTCCTAAGGCAAACAAACGACCATCTCCAGAAACGGTACAACAAAGAACTTCTTGATGAAGAACTCTGAAAAAAAATAAATTGAATAAAATGTTAAAATTAATTATTTTTAAAAACTTACAAAATGTGGTTTAATTTGCAATCTCCGGAAATGATAATTTCATTTTCTGATTCGTCTGCTTTTCCATAAACGGATTTATATGTCAGTTTTCTCTCATTTGCAATTTCTGTGTCCAATACTTGTGCATATGCTCTAGGAGCAACAGTTGATACAGACGGGTTAGTGAAACCGTTTACACTATTTGACATGATTAATGAATTGTAAAATGAAATAAATGTTATTCAACCATTTTAAAATTTTGTCATTTTCTAATTTCTTACTATACAGAACGACGTATTGTTGACAAAAACAATACATGCAATAGCAATTGGTAGCAATGTAAAAATACAGTAATCATTTTGCATTCTTATGTTACATTTTTCTCTTTATTAACATTTTCTCTTAAAATCTCAATTTTTCGATAAATTTGAGGTTTTGATGGATCAGCAGCTAAGCGTCGTCAGTCAATGCCTGTCTCAGATTATAATAGATCTTTACCTCTAATTGGTCGAAATTTATATTATCGCGTCTATCACGCAAATAAACCAATTGATCCATTGTACTCTTCGTAGCACCACGAAGATTCCGGAGAACTAATGCCAGATCTGGTGTTCTAGACGCAGTCATTACATAAACCGGCTTGCCGTTTAAAACCTTCTCATCCAGAATGCCAGTAGTGATTACTTTAGCATCTACTTTATCAGTCAAGCGCTGTGTCAAGCTACAGATATGGAAGACTTTTTATTTAGTATTTTTTTTAAAAATTATTAGTTTAAAAACTTACATTAACTTTTGTGAACCATTATGGGTCACAAAAGCCGCCCACAACACCGCTTTTAATCGAGCACCATCAATATAGTTCTTTGGTACTTTATGCCCTGGGTTTGTCCATTCGCATTTGAAAAAAATAACTGTATATTAATATAAAAAATAATTAAAATTACAATAATGAGTATAAATTATTATAACACCTACTTTTGGCCATGTCTCTACTTGATTGGGGACTTTGGTCTGCCATGATGGTTTAAAATTCACAGACTAAGCAGTAAGTACTAAGTAAAACCAGGTCAAGAGGGAAGGGGAAAAGACAGTAAACAACCCCCACCCTCATTGCTTTACTGATTGGTCAGATTCAAATTTCCTGAAATTTTTTTTCTGATTATAACATTTTCAACTTTCAAGATGGTAAAATACAAAATGTCGTTTTCTAATGTAATCTATGTATTAATTCATAAAATTTTTTAAAAAATATTTCCCTATTTATTGCCAAAAACCGTAAAATTTTAATTTGAATTAACAAGTGTTAATTTGTGGTAAATTTTTTATTTTAGAATCTACATGAACACACTCAAACTTCGTGTGTACAGAAACTATCACTTGGTTTTACTATTATAGATTTTATATTTTGTTTTGACTGTTTGTTGTTTTCTCGTCTTTTCCTTCGATTTTTATTTTTGTGTGAATTCATTTATTAATTACTAGCTTTATAATTCTATTTATTTTTGTTTCATCCCAGGCTACGCCTCGGTGTAATTAATTTATCTTCTATGCTTATTAAATTGTTATTATTTTACAATACCTTTCTCTAATTACAACTTGTCTCCTAGTTTTACATTTTCTCCTTAAAACTTCACCGGCAATATAGTCAGTTCTTAAAAACCATCGAAGTATCGCTCGATGTATTCGTTTTTAATAACATCGATACCAACCAATCCGAATCGATTGACCGGAAAACACCACTACTGCGCATGCGCGTCATTTCTGCGCGTCATTTCCGATCTTTCGAGGCAGCCAGGCCAGACAGAGGCAGAGCACAGGGCTACGCACACTAGACCAGATGAGCGACTCTCCTCTCTTGTCGCTTCACTTGTAGACCTCGGGTTTTCTAGTTCGTTTTCGGCTTCTGATTTGATTATGTGATTTTCAATTTTTTCGTTTCTTAAAACGGTGCTGTAAGTAATTTCGAAGATATGTTTGGCATTTTGGGGGAGATTCGGAACGCGACTGAAAAATTCCTTTGTTCTCGCTTTTTTCCATGACCCTACATAATGCATAGTTTCAAGTTTAAATAACCATGTTTTATGTAATAACAGAGGGTAGTTGATCAACTAAACGTTATCGTTTTAAATTTGTTTTGCGAAAAACCTACGAATTTTACGCGTGACGACAATTATATCGGCCGCACCCATTTTTGTTCTTTGTTCTCGCCATTATGGGAGGGGCTTAGTTTATCCAAGGACTCCTTGGTTTATCTCCTTAATTGATTTAAAACTACCATACAGAATTATTTTATGGGTAATTTTTAAATGAACACTGGTTTTAAGGATGCCGAATATATTTTATGAAGCAGTTTAGGTCACTATGGTTTGCTATGGGGATAACCGACCGAGTATACTTTATAAAGTAAGTAGGCATCCTTAATTTTGTTTTAAAATTTTTACAAGAACAAAACTGGTTTTTTAAACAACTGATGAAACTATGTTGCAGTTTAACCCTACTTGGGGGGACTTCTTGCTGGGGACCATTGATATTTTGGTCATCGTCTCTAGTGGGAAAAATTTTTTTTTACTTAAGTGTAAAAATGCTGAGTATATCATTCATAAAGCAGTTAGGTCACTACAGCTTGCTAAAGGACTAGGCTGACTGAGTGTACAATGAATTTGTAACGAAATTCATATATTTCATTTAAGATGTAAAGATGAAAGTGATCTGTCGCTATAACTATCACTAGGGCGATCTGCACCCAGAGATAAACTTAAAGCACTTTTTTTTGTCAGGCCTGATCAGCCGTTATGCCGTTCCTTTTGAGTTTAAGATTCTCTCCTCAATTCTCTTTTTTCTCAAGAGAGAAAAGAAAATTCATCATCTTTTCCAATGATTGAGAAGTCATGGCTGGGTTGGGTGGCATCCTGGGTAGCCTAATAACTAGTGGTGGTATTGTGAGTGTCTAGGGCAATTCTCTTTTTCCTATGATAAGGACACTCATAAATTTGAACTGAGATAAAATATACAAAAAATATCCATGAATTTGTAACCAAGTGTAGAAATACCTCTGGTATACAGGTGGTCTTTAAGCTATGATCAAGTAGATGGTTCAACAAGAGATGTAGTCAAGTTGACTTCTGTCTGCCTTGCCTGAAGTGAAATCCAATTGAGTTAGATGGGAAAAGCACAAGTAATAATATTGATTCATGACCTGTAATAAACTTTAGAACTTGTTGATCCCCTCACACTCACTTTTGGCGATCAGACCACGCGGAAGTAGTAAGTTCACATTACATCTGGAGAATTTAGTAACCCTGTTTGCCTCAAGACAAATTTTGAACCATGCTCCACAGTCTAACATTGAAATTACTAATACGCGCTAATAAGAGTGCTCTCCTCACTAGTCAAACTTTCAACTTTCAAACTTTATATTTAAACTAATTTCACTTTTACTATGGGGAATTCGAAATAATTCCACTTGTTAATTGCTTGGTATATAAACTATCATAGTAAACTAGTTATCACAAAGGATAACGTTAAGGGTATTCACATTATAAGTAATTAAAATCATTGTGTTGTGTTGTATTAAAGATTTCTTAGAAATCATCTTAGAATTGAACTAAATTTGTCGGTAATACGGCGTCGTAATACTTGCACAAATCAACAATGCAATATCGTTTCGATAATTGAAAAGAAGGGGAAAAGCTAAACAAGTTAAGAACTTGTACTTGACTATTCTTATCTCAAGCTCCTGTTAAGGACTTCCTTGAGAAGAGATCTAATCAGAACAGTCAAGATTTTTTATGAATGAAAGAACACTTGTTTTGGAGGGAGAATTTTCTGAATTGTCAATTAAGGTCCTCACAAAATTATTTTTTAACATAGGCTTAAAAAAGTTTCACTGCTTGTAGCACTTTAGTTTTGTGATAATTATTAATTTCTGCATGAGTTGTTGTCCTAGAAGTTAGGGCAGGAGGGGGTAGTGCTGCCTATTGTTGTAGTACTGCATCTGTCTTCTAGTTAAATCATGTGCTGCTCCTTTTTGAAAAATTACACTTTTTAACTTTTCTGCTTCAGGAGGGATTTTTAGCCATTTTTGGTTTCTACAGCCGAAAACAAATTGGTCATGCAGAATATCAGGTGTTTCGTCATAAGTAAACATGCTGTATTAAAGTCCAGTTATTAAATTTTAATGGGATGTTTAGAACTTAAATATTTACAGCCAACTTGTCACTCGCTGGGCTAATACGCGGCACAGCACAGCAACTGAAATGATGATTTGAGGTTTAATTAATTTTTATTTATTTTTGTTTTATTAAAGTTTAATTGAGGTTTAATACCAGTGAACTATTTTATGAATGTTACTTACGTCCCAGGCCAATAAGTCTTCTACTGATTTTCTTTATCGCCCACCTGACGGCGAATCTGGCGACTCGCCATAGCCGGGGGTGTCTCGTTATTAATAATTTTTGCAAATATTACATCTCCAAATTACATTTATGGTCCATTCTGGCCTTTGACTGGAGTCAATGGTGACCTCTGACAAATCTTGGTGGTTGAATTAATTGTATATCAATAACTTTCAATCAAATGCTGATATGGAAAGTAAATCATTAAAGTCATACAACATATAGTAATGAGCAAACAGCTATCGCTAGAAGATACGTCTATAAAATATAAGATGTTTCTGGTAAGATTTTGCTTTTAAAAATAAGAGGTTAGTTTTACCGCAAACATGAACAAGGTGGACATCTTGAATCTTAAGTTGAAGTGATATCACCCCTTTTTACTCAAAACATTGAATTACCCGTGTCCTGTTGGTAAAGTGTAAAAGAGTTTTTTCAGGTTAGGTAAATGAGTGGCATATTAAACTAAAGCAGGGATCTAAGACACACTAAAGGGAGAAAGAGAAAGGCGATCTAAATGAAATTGTGATAAGTATAGGTTTTTGCATTAGCATTCCATGAATTACACAAGTGAAAGTGGTCAAAGGTGGGTAAAATGTATAGAGTTCTTACCTGAAGAGAACTCATTGTCTTTTCAATCTAATGATTTTGAAGGATAAGGCATCCATTTAGGTATCCATTTTACTTTATGGTGTCCTCAGTTGCTAAGCAAAGCTGTCTTTCGTGTTTGGTGACACCATTTAGTGTGAACTATGAGCGATGCAGCTTCAACTAAAAGTGAACATGTAGGTCACTCTAAAACAGGGAAATACCACCAAGAAAAGGGGTGTGATTCTATAGGGGAGGAAAGACCCATGGATTCATGAAGATTAAGGCAATTCTTTTACTTACAGAATGGAAGAGTTGAAAGAGTGGACCCACGGCACAGGATTCGAACCTGGGTTAACTTAAGAACTTAATTTCACTTACTCCTCTTCCTGAGTTGGAGAGGGAAAACCATAAGAGGGTGAGATAGTTGACAGGGGGAATTATTGCCTCGAGGGCTGAGCGCTCAAATCACGTGGTGTGGGAAAACAATCAGTGGAAAACATTACTGGGCAAGTTCTGGATGGCCGACCACCTATAAGGGGTGATGGAGTAAGGTTTGTTTCATTAAACACTTTCCCAAACATTTTTCTTACCTCTGCTGCGGACAGCAGATCGGCCAAGTACTTGTAGGTGACATGGAGAAGCTGTGTATCTAGGCGTATACGTTTAGCGCCATCACCCAAACTATTTTCACTCTCCTGTGACATTTTATCTAATAAATACAGAAAAAAAGCAAAAGCTGGACTTGGGCGAGGATCACCTGGGGCAGTAGACATCTGTCGTGGAGTGGCTGGACTCGGAACACGATGGGGAAGTCAAAACTGAACTTGGGGAGGCTGTACATGTAAATATTTTTATAGAAGTTGATTCTGATCATCAAACATTAGGGAGTCACCTTTGGTTGGAGTTTTCCGGTGCTTCCTTGATAAAAACCCAGCCTTTTTTAATCAAACCTGTCTTTGGAGAGCCTGGTATTTGGCCACGAATTGTTCCAGTTTTTTCCTGTCTTCTGCCACACGTGCCTCCAGTGTGGTTTTGGCGATTTCTACAGCCGCCGTGTACTCTTCTTGCCATGTCCGCTGATGGCTTTCAAACAGACTTTCGGCTTTGGCTATTTTATCAGCCAAAGTTTTCAGTAAGTTGTTGCATTTATCAATAACTGCTTGCTTCTTGTCCCTGTGCACCTTAACTAACTTCACATAACATTTTTAACAACACCAAATAAGCTGAGACGATCTTTAGATGCGTGCCTATTCCTCGTTAGTTTGTAATTGACTCTCTTCATACATGCTTCCATGGTGCACATTTGAAAATAAGTAAGGAAATTGCACAAGGGGCATGAAAATTATTTAAAGTATTTTTGATAGTAGAGTAGAGAACTTGAAAGTAGTATAGTAAAGATTTAGAATAGATTGCTCAAATTGGATAAGAAACAAAGAGTAGATTCAATCTCACATGACCTGGTTTAGGATTACCAGTAATGCTCTAATTGGATAGGGAACTTAGAGTAGATTCTATCTCACACGAGCTGTTTTAGGATTACCAGTAATGCTCTAATTAGTAAGAAAAAAACGACTCAGGAGCTAAAATACTTACTCAAAATTCGACTGGATAAACTGGAATAAACTGAAACAAAAAAAAAAGTCATTAGATTAGACTGTACAATATTATGTAAAAGCAGGGAAGGACAGAATCCCATGAAATATGGAAGTAGATTGTGAAAGTTTCATTAGTAGGTCAAACTTATTTTCTATTGGCCGAAAGGCTGATGACATCATACATTGAAAATTTTTGGGATATGGAAGGTGTCCACATATGGACTTAGAATATTTCCAGCCAAATCCTTGGGATATGGAAGTTGTCCACTGGAACATAGACTAGTTCAACCAAATCTTAGGATATGCGCTCGCGGCGTAATAAGATCTAAAACTGTTTCTTTAATTACCGCCGAACCGTACGTTCGATTTTAATCTGGTTTGAACGGTTGGAAAGAGCGTAAAATTGCCTTTCATTTGATCACCTGCCATTCATGAGTTGGCTCAATCTCTCCATAGTTGAGAAACCAAATCTCTTGAGGAAGAAGGTCTCAATTACTTTCCAACTTTTGAAGTCGTTTTGGTTTTGCTGATACCATGTCAGTGGAACCTGGAACGTAGCTTTTCATGGCATTGTTGAGGCTGTCGCCTCGGGCTGTGACAGCTGCCTTACTGCATTCAAAAACGCGTGGCAATTTTCTGCTTTCCCATCGAAAAGAGGGATATCACGATGGCGGTAAACTGCAGATTGGGGTCCGGTTTTGATTGGAATAATCACTAAATCGGGGAGTGATATCTTGATAAATTGGTGTGAAGGAGTTGTCCTCCCGGATAGATTGCCAGATGGATGTATAACCGTAGACTGAAATCCTGTGTTAGCGGAAATTGAGTGTGTAGACCCAGTCGGGGAGGCGAGAGATAAGGGAAGCGTTGTACCAGCAGTTGTTTGGTTGGCAACTGGGACTGCTGTTAGGATAAGTTGTGCGATTTGCTGAATAAATCCTTGTAAAGACTGCTGAAGGCCTTGTTGCAATGTCTTTACGGATTGCTCTTGAATCGTGCTTATGCCTTGCAATAAGTGGTCAATGGTTACAGTAGCTGGTAACTGGAGACCTAGGGGTTCTGCTCCTCTGGGTCTTGGGGGTCCATTGGCCTCGGTGGTGGAGTGTATACGTGTTTTGTGTTGACCTAGTCGGATCTGTGGGATCTGGCATCCTTACCACTTTCAGCGAATTAATTATAACTTTTATAACCAATTAAATTTAATGACAGAAGTCAATTAATAAATCCTGTCGCGGACGCCACTTGCGACGGAAAGAACAATAATCATTAGGCTTTTGTGAATGATCTCATAATTGTAGTCAAAAGCGACCTTGTAGAAAAAAGCAAAAGATCGGCTGCCTAAAAAGCATAAAATGCAATTAAAACCTAATATCACATTTCTATCTGCGATTATCACTTACCATTTTAGAAGTTTAGAGTGTTGCTCCTGCCCTCTCTATCACGAAGTTCTAATTGCAATCGAGAATTCGTGTGCCCATGAGCTAGCCATGCCCATAAATGTGGCGAAAGTGGCAAACTTTTAAATTAAAGCAGTTGTCAAATGCTGACTATCTATGACTGCAACTTTGAAAGGAAAACTGTTTCCTCTGGTGGGAAATTAGCGATATTCTCCACGATACTTTTCAGACAAAAGTTGCTGCAAAGCCATTGTAGTCTGGGTGAAAGGTAACTGAGGTTTCCTCTGCTCTTTTGCAACTTTATCCCCACTCAGGTTATCCCACCCCCTTTGCCTTGCACGGTAAAGACGAGCGTTCGCCCATCTCGCCCTGTCCCAGTTCGGGTCCCCTTAAAAAGGGGAACCCCTCCCTGTAGTACCCTGAAATTAAAAACCGAAAAAATGTTAAAAAAGAAATTTAAAAAACAATTTTAAAAAAAACTTAAAAAAAAATTAAAAAATATTTACACTAAATGGACCATGAAGTTATGCACTTGGAAGCACGCTTCCTCGTTCGTTCGGCCAGCAAGGTTAATCTTCCAGTGGAAGTTGGCCACAACTGGCCTATAATATTTTATGTATCCATGTATAAACGTAACTAAAAAAAAAATAATAATTTGGATAATTTACAGTTATAAAGTTGTGACGCTGCTCTAATGCCGTATACAATCTAACCGGGGGTACCCGACGACCTTTCTCTGTGAGTGGAAACTCCACATTTATAAGTTCTGTTCTTAGTCTTTCGACTAAGACAGAACTTAAATACTTCGCGATGTAAAGAGGAGGAATCCTTCTTTCGATTTTTTTGTTCATACACTGAAGAACCTCCGCACTCTTCAGTTTATTGATGCCCGTTTTGCATTTCTTCATTGTTGGTCTATATTCAAAAAAATTAATGTTATCATAAGATTATTATTATTTTAATAATATTACCTACATGTAACTCAACATTTTGGTCTCCATACCAATTCAAAACATCGTTCGGTTTCACAGTTGAGAATTCGTAAAACTTAATTACAGAACTTATGTAGTTATACAAAGTTCTGCAACTAAGTTTACCCGAGTGAATTGTGGTTAGGATCCAATTATCTTCCTCTACGATGTCTTCCAACTTTGAAAGAACATCAAGAGAGAAGGCCTCTCCTTCACACAAATCGAAGACTATCCGCTTCAAATGGTTGGCGCAGTTGACTGCACCAGACAAAAAAAAGAACATAAAATTTTAAAAAAAAGTTTTTTTTAATGAGTAAAAATTTTTTTATTACTTCTGATTTTCCACCACCAGGGAGTCCTTGATGGTGAGATATGAAATTATTGTAAATGCTATTAAAGCATTCTAAAATTTCTGGAAGAAGCCGTGCAGGAGGTTCTTTTGGTGGAATAAAGTCAACTGCATCAGCCATTGCCTTTTTGTACTCCTCTTTATCTTTTGTTAGAGAAATCTGATGCTTCCTTTTCATATGTTAGTCTAACCGATTACCAAACCAGCCACATTTTGGAATAGGACGGTCTGTCCTTATAATAATAATAACCTTCTTGCTCTTGCTCAGCGATCTTCGAACCGGACACTGATTCAGGTGATTCAGAAGATCCAGAAGGTACAGATTCAGGAGATTCCTCATCAGAAGATCCAGATTCCTCATCAGACACTGATGATGATGGTTCTTCCTATTATATAAATAATTTATTAATAATATATAAAAATTATAGTATATAATAGAGACTTACTTTTGGCTGTAGTTTTCTTTCCGGAACTTTTCTTACTACAGGCGGTCGTGTGCTTTTAAAATATTCCGAAGGGTTCGGAATATTTTTGTGGCAAGATTTTAGATGTTTAACAACTAAAACCCTTGCCACACATCCGGGTACTACACACGACCGCTTTTTAGAGTCATCTACAGCTGTCCTATTTCTAGGAATTTTTTTTGGAGGACCTAGATTGTGGGGCTCTACAACGTTTAGCTTTTGGAGAGGCATCATCAGAAGATGCGGCATCATTATTAGGAGCTTCAGACTCTGATTTAATCGAAGAATCAGTCTTTTCATCTAAAATAATAAAAATATTTTAAGAAAATATAACTTAAGATAAGGAATATATTCTTACTACCAGATTCAGGTATGTAATCTTAATCGTCTTCTTTTTTTATATTTTCGGGTCTTATTAGCGGAACATCACATACATATCCACCATCATCTTGCGGTGATGGAGGTATTACGTTGTCTGGAGGTGAGCTAATTTTTCGAGCATTCATTGATATATGTTGATGATCTAACAAAAGAAAGTTATTAGACTTATATATATATAAAGATATTAATAGTTTAACTTACCTGAAGAAAAAATATTTGATGCAGATCTAGCACTTCGATCAAATTCTGGATCTGGATCAAAATCTTTTTTTTTAAATTTTGTTTAGAACGTTTGCCAATGTTTCATCTTTCTCATTAATATTAACATCAACGTAAGGAAGGTTAAACATTGGTACATTTACAGCTGTGTTTGGCTTTTCTTCTATTAAACCTTGCTTCTCTTTATCTTTTTATTTTGTATATCTTTTTCTTCCCATTTTCTCTTTCTCTTTCCCTTCTCTTCTTTTTTCGTTTTATCTCTTTTAACTGTCTTAAATTTTCTCGACTTCTTATTTAAAGCAATTGCCTGATCCATAATGAAAACTGTAATAAAAAAAAGTTTAAAATTTTGCTTAAGATACCAGTAATTTTTTAATTAGAAAATAGAAATTTTAAAAAAATGAATCCAGTTGGAAGCGGCATATTGAGATGGGTAAACCCGAACGTGACAAATGGGCAGAGTGATGTCAAATCTCTTGAAAATGAGTGATGGTTGCACTAGCCAGTGAAGAAGTCATCCTCTACTGCACGACCTGTTGTCTCAGTTGACCGGTCAATGGTTTGGTTAATTTGGTTTCCCGTCACTATGGGTGGTCCCATTGACGTTAACCAGGCAGGTACGACAGGTAATGGGGGCGGCGGATAGCTGATAAGAGCCGCCTTCTTCGCCTGTACACTGGCATGAGTGGGCTCCGGCATCAAAGTCAGCCACAACTCCTGCTGAGCTTCGGTCAACCCGGTGTACTGACGTAACATTATGTTCCATTGGTATGTGGCTTGTTGCCTGGACATCACTGTCGGATTCATCATCCGTATACATAATTCCCACAAATTTCTTCGATATGAATCGAGATTTTGGAGGACATTGGTGTCATTCCGGAACACATTGAGTAGATCTCTAAATTGGGTAGTGACCTCGTTAGCCCAATCTCCTTGCGGTGCGTGGTATGTCGCAGTGGAAACAGGAACAATTGGTTGGTTTCGAAATGGGGTGGTTGGTTGTACTCGTTCTTCGGCGGTGGCTATACGTGCTAACGGGTTGGGGATCGTCACCTGCAATCCCTCACGTCTCAGCATCGAAGGGGGGCCACGAGGAGGTGACCAGTCCATGTAGGGAGTATCCTTTTCTATGAGTCGCATCGTGTTTTGCACGTCAGGTGCAATAGAGCGATCTCTGGTCATACCCCAGCGCTCGGGAGGCGGGTCACCCAGGCGGGGGGTAGCTTGCGAACCTCGTCGTCTGCTTCCTTGGTCCCGTTCACGGGATCTATCGCGTGTCCTCGTCTGGTAGTTAGAATTGTAGAAGATTCTATCCTGGCGGCGACGCCACTCCAATTTGTGACGCAAGTCGTTAACCGTCTTGCGTCGGTCATGTCGATTAGGTCTAGAAATGGAAATCTCAAAAGGATTTTGATTAAGTTTTTTTGATGCTCCAGTAATTCCCATAAAATAATTTTTTGGTATTATAATTATTTCTTTTTCTCTCTATATAACTCAAATTACTATGCACTAGACTTCCTCAGCAAAATGCTGAGGAAGTCTAGTGCCACAACTTTATCGCCTGACAACATATTGGGAGACCCACCATTGTGTAATGCATTCTCGTTACGTTGAATCTCACTCAAACTTCGGCTTCCTCGGACACTCCTGCCTCGGTCCAATTTTGTACTATCTCGTAAATTGGTATATCGCGCGTCGGATTTTGTCTCTCTGCCCTGTGGTACAATCCCCGGTGACGTCCCACCAAAAACGGGAATCCGTCTTCATCTCTTGTTCTATAAAAAAACAAAAAGATTAAAAAAAAAAAATTACAGTATGTGCGGTCCACGAGATGGAGCACGGCTGTGCTCCCTCGCGTCTCTTTCCCCAGATGCGAAAAGAACGCGTGAATATGCGGCCTTTGAAGTCGCCGCCTCGGCCTGTCCGTCTTCACAGTTACAGCGTGGAAAATTACTTTTCAAAATAAATGAAAAGGAAAAGAAAAAGTAATTTAATTTTTAAAAATAAACGACAAAAAGAAATATAAAAAAAAAAAAAAGAAAAGAAAAAAAAAATACGGAACCGGTGTCCTGTAATTCTTCCTCTAGGGTAGAGAAGAAATACACAAGTAGGTCCTCGTCGAGAAGATATCTTGAAGTCCTGAAGTGTTCTGCTTCATGACTGAGTGAGACTGTGACTGGAAACTTCATCGTAGGGAAAAGATCAAGATCGGCTCGCTGTACAGCGATTATCTCCTCGCGAGTTGGTGGCGGGTCACAGTCGTATACAATGTTTCGGGTTTTCCTTCTAGGTCAAACTCGTCTGGAAAATTAACATGTATGTGGCACAGATGCTCGATGTTGTCAACGTTGATGGTCATATTCTTAGCTGACTCTGGTGAGGGCCAGTATTGTTTGATTTCCACATCTTCCACGTGGTCGTCTTTGGGAATTTTATCGGCCTGCAAAGGATCACGGGACATCGCATCAGCAATACGATTATACTTAATGCATGCTTTTTTCTGCCTTCTGAGCTAGGGTTAAACATGTTTTCAGTTGAAACCCGTTGCATGCTTTACCTTTCGATACCGGATGTCAAATGGTCCACTCTGTACTCGTGCTGCCCAGAGTCCAAATCGGCCGCTTGACTCAGGTGTGTCACAAAGCCAGGTCACTGCTTGAGCATCTGTCTCTACGTAGGAGGTGGTGTATTCTACGTATGAGCAGAACGGACAGGCTTAAACTTCTGACAGTTAATTTCCTCAACTGGGAGTGGCACATTTTTCAACCTTGCAAATCATCGAAAATTAAACACAATTACTTGAGATGTGGCAATAATTTTCGTTAGGTGTAGAATTGCATTCTGTCGCAGAATACATTTGAATCGCACTTGCACTTGAAAAAATTCAGGCTCAAATTTTCCCCTTTGTTTGAAAATAAAGAAAATAGAAACACAATGAAATTATAACATGTAATTTCTTTAGACTCGTGGTTCTTATTCACACTTTTCCGCCGCAGAGACAGCACACGATTAATCTGTCAACATTTCCCATGCGCCTAATTGCGTATTGCGCCTATTTTCCCATGCCATTTTAAAATTAAAACTCGTGGTACCAACTCATGGTTCTTATTCACACTTTTCTTATCAATGATTTGCCCTAGAAACTTAATCTGTATGAATCTGTATTGCAAGTTTGAGTTCAACAAGTATTCTGAGGCAAAAGAAAAAATGCTCTTCGGGGTCTCAGTAGTGGCAGGGAACGCAGGTTGCTATCATTGAGTCCAGGGCTCATTTATATATTTGCGCCCTAGGCAATCTAAAAATTTGTGCTCCCCACACCACAACAAAACATAAAATTTTTTAGATGTAATTATAAACCAACTTTATTTTATTAAACTATTCATATTTCTTACAATTGAACTCTTCTTGCCTTTTTTGCTGCAGTCATCAATTATTCAGGCGTAATTAATCGTATTAGCAATATCGTACTCAACTGAATATAATTGATTAATTTGACAGCCTATCCTGACTCATCAGTGATCTTAAATAGTTTTTTAATCAATTGTAGTTTACTAAAACTTCTTTCGTAAGAAGCAATTAAAAAAGGCATAGTCAGAAAAATTCGTAAGGCAATGTCAATGTTTGGGTAGCTATCCATAAGTGAATAATCTTGAATGAACTGTAATGTAGTAGCAGATTTGAGGTGTGATAGTAGTTCTTTGGCTTGGTGTTTGAAACTCTCAATTTCAGATGACATTTCAGTTTCATCTAGAACTTTGTAATGTTTTAAAGCTAGGTTAACTGTTGCTTGTTTTAAAAAACACTAGTTTCAAAATTTAGTAAAGATGAACCAAGGTAGTAGAATAAAAGGTGAGAACACACCATGTTAAAAAAGTGGGTCGCTTATTGTCATCGGGACAAATTCTGCTACCATGTGGCAGCGCGCAAGTGTTACCACTTAATAGTAGCTACTATGTAGTCACACTATCATTTTAATTTTTTTTAACGGTTAGTAGTAAATAATATAAGTAATATACACATGTTTTATACACATGTTTTAATTAGAGAAAAGTTTTGACAATTTTCTGGTTTCCTTAGATTTTTTTCTCCATTTCAACGTTAATGCGTCTTCTTCCAGCTAAAAAGCTTCTTTCCTAAAAAGTCGCCCTTAGCTGGTATGGGTTCACCAGGCTTAGAGTGAAATATCAGGGAGTCTGTGTCCACGTAACACAACCTGTCCTTTAGAACTTCCATAGAGTCCAATAGTCTCAATCTAGCATAGCCTGTAACGAAAGCAGCAATAACAACATCAGTTAACTGGCTGACATAGAGCCTTTTCAAATTCCCATTGCACGATTGCCAGTTTGTCGTCATTCAGGAATTTGACCATCTTGATAATCTTCCCTCCATCTGCGAAGAGCTTGAAATATTCTCCGGCTTCTGTGCAGTAGGTTGTCTGGGGAAGAGCACTTCTTTGGGCAAACTTTCCATATAAGCTGTAAATATAAACAAAACATGAGTACAACACTTTATATATATATATATATTTTTCTTTCATTACTACTAACCTGTTTAATATAATTTTGCATATGGTTCTGATTGCGGTGTTCTTCTGAATCCTACTTCTGTCCAATTGGATTCCTTCATGATCCAGATAACGTTGGGTGTAGGCTTCTTTATCCTCTTCTGTGTGACAGTTTGCAGGCCATGAGTCACTCTCTTGCTTTCTCTGTAAAAAAGTGTTAACAAACCCTGCAAATAAACCTCCATTACGTGTGGTCTTGTTAAAAGTTGTTGTTCTGGAAAAATGCCAAACTTCGTAAATTTTGATAATTTTATACCCACGTTCAACAGCTGTAGCTAATTCCGGTGATACCCATGTACCTACTAGCATCCGATCTGCTTCAGAGTGGGTACATGCTCCATCCTGGCAAGTTTTCATGCATTTATTACATAGAGGAAATACAAGCTTACCTGCAAGCATCCAAAAATTTCTGAAAGTAGCCGTGTAGGAGGTTCTTTAGGTGGAACAAAGTCAACTGCATTTGCCATTGCCTTTTTGTACTCCTCTTTATCTTTTGTTAGAGAAATCTGATGCTTCCTCTTCATATGTTTGTCTAACCGATTACCAAACCAGCCACATTTTGGAATAGGACAGACCTATTATATAAATAATTTATTAATAATATATAAAAATTATAGTATATAATAGAGACTTACTTTTGGCTGTAGTTTTCTTTCCGGAACTTTTCTTACTACAGGCGGTCGTGTGCTTTTAAAATATTCCGAAGGGTTCGGAATATTTTTGTGGCAAGATTTTAGATGTTTAACAACTAAAACCCTTGCCACACATCCGGGTACTACACACGACCGCTTTTTAGAGTCATCTACAGCTGTCCTATTTCTAGGAATTTTTTTGGAGGACCTAGATTGTGGGGCTCTACAACGTTTAGCTTTTGGAGAGGCATCATCAGAAGATACGGCATCATTATTAGGAGCTCTGATTCATTCGAAGAATCAAAGTCTTCATCTAAAAAAATAAAAATATTTTAAGAAAATATAACTAAATATAAGGAATATATTCTTACTACCAGATTCAGGTATGTAATCTGAATCGTCTTTTTTTTTTATATTTTCGGGTCTTATTAGTGGAACATCACATACATATCCACCATCATCTTGCGGTGATGGAGGTATTACGTTGTCTGGAGGAGCTAATTTTTCGAGCATTCATTGATACATGTTGATGATCTGGATCAAAATCTTTTTTTTAAATTTTGTTTAGAACGTTTGCCAATGTTTCATCTTTCAAATTAATATTAACATCAACGTAAGGAAGGTTAAACATTGGTACATTCTCGAAATATGACTGGAGTTTGAGCACGAACATCGCTTCTCATCAATCTAATATTGCCATTAGCAATTAGAGTTTCAAATTCTATTACTTCATTATTGAATTTTTTTTGTTGAAAGGTTTAGGGTACTTACTGCTTGGCCACTGATTCGGGATGAATCGTTTTCCAACATTTGAACCAATTGTTGGTCGGTTGCCTCACTCTTGCACGCATCGTAACCACGCGGTCGTCCATGGTGGGTGTACAGATAGACCACCAGCCGCTGCAGCTGGCTGTCCCCGACAAACCGCACGCGGTTCAATGAACCGGACGGGTCGTCGGGGCAAGCCTCGATGCGATTTTGGCGAACGTTCGACATATTGATGGACGCCATGCTAGAGAACAGACATTTTCTTTTCTCCCCTTCCAAACGTGGGGACGACGGCAGACAAACTAACCTACAACTATAACCAACGCGCGGACATGGCGGAAGCGGATTCAACGGATTAAGTTAATCCGATTGTCAACTTGACGTTGGGATAGATGGGCAACAACACCCAAGTTGGGGAGAAATGACGTCAGCGGCGTTCGACGGGGACGACGCACGTGTTCCTATCTCCCATCCCAAGGGGAAGGTAGGGTGGCCCACGTGTCAACCGGGCCACGCGGTGGAAAAATAAGTGAAATTTTTTATATGTATATTTTTATCAATTTGTGTGTGGACAAGTGTCTCTTCCTATACCCAACTCTACTCTATTAACCATTAGGCGAGCATTAGCTTTTAACTAGAGAAAATTTTATTTAAATTTAAATTGGTTAGGACAGCGTTTCTCTTCAATTAAATTAATAGCACCAATTGTTTTAGGGAGGTTTTCCAATTGGTGAATTCATGCGCTTTAGGATCGCCATCATTCGGAATTTCCATATGAGGTAGTTATCACCATTCAGCTTGGGAGCTCCACTTGCTAATTGTCCCTTGAATTCGTCTGCCATTCTTGTTATTAATTATGAGCTGGACTTCTGACTGATGATCTGGGTTTCTTGCTCTTCTTGTATACTCTATGCAAACTTATAAAGAAGCTGAAGCCATAAATGAGGGAACAAGTGAAAGGGGAAAACACTGACCTCCAAAATGCAGCTAGGTTAACTGTTGCTTGTTTTAAAAAACACTATTTTCAAAATTTTTAGTAAAGATGAACCAAGGTAGTAGAATAAAAGGTGAGAACACACCATGTTAAAAAAGTGGGTCGCTTATTGTCATCGGGACAAATTCTGCTACCATGTGGCAGCGCGCAAGTGTTACCACTTAATAGTAGCTACTATGTAGCCACACTATCATTTTAATTTTTTTAAACGGTCAGTAGTAAATAATATAAGTAATATACACATGTTTTAATTAGAGAAAAGTTTTGACAGTTTTCTGGTTTCCTTAGATTTTTTCTCCATTTCAACGTTAATTTTTTTGCAAAACTGCTACTATCGAAGTAATATGTAATAGTGTAAAATTTCAGTAACTGCATCCTGCTTGTGTTCATTACAAGGAAATTCGAAATTATAGTAGCTGATGGCACAATCAATGGTTTTAAGGTAGACATCAGCTTCAGTAAAATGTTCTGATAAAAACATTTTAATTTCTTTTAAAAAATCAAATAAATGAATATTAGGATGTTAGTTTCCCTTTGGTTTTTGGTTTTAATTTACTAAACTTGCTTCTTTAAACTGTTGTTTTAGAACCTCAGAACAAGTTTGACAGTCACTGAAACTTGGATTGGTAGCTTCCCATTTTTTTGGCAACAAATCCACCAACGCAGCTGCAATCTACAAATAAATAAATATAAAATTTAAAAATCGTATAACAAAAATAAGTTACAATAATTACCTTATATGCATTACCTAACTCAGTATTGCATCTTCTTCCAGCTTCCTTCTGGCTGGTTAGCAACTGAACTCGATGTTGTATTTTTGTTCTGCCAAGTGTTGCTTCGATGTTTTCATGCATTGATGAGGTTTGACCTCTATTCTCCTCTTCTTCCTCTTCCCCCACGTCAAAATAGAAATCGCTACTTGATTGTGATTTCTGTTGCGGGTGTGATGTGTAAATCTTTTACGCAGCTGATCTGCATGGCGTTTCAAAATGACGCCATTGTCTAAGCCCACCAAATATGTGACCAGTGAACTGGGCCTTATTATTTTTGCTGAAACCCACAGCTCAACAACTACTGTTACTCTAGCAGTTGGCCCTCCAGCTGATTTACCATTACTTCTATTTGGGGTTTTTTTTCTGAATAAAAGGTAATGTTTGAGATTTAGAGTAAATACAAGAATCTTATTTAAAATTTGCGTGCAGATCTGTCCCTTGGTACTTCAGTTGGCTGCAATACATTTCGTGGTTTAAGTACGGTTATGAAGCCTTGTCCATAAATCAATGGAAAGATGTTAAACACATAAGTAACTAGGAATTTAAAAAGTAAATTAAGTAACTAATATTTCGACACATGATGTTCGGAAATAAAATAAAAACCCGGGAATAGGTTCCTTTTGTTCTTTGAGTAGAGCAAGGTAAAAATGCTTCACGCGCCATTTTTTTTTTTTGTTCCCAACTCTGATTTTCAGCTAGTGATTTTTGGCCTTAAGTATCCCGCTTTCGTGTTGATAACGATTAAACGACTTGATACCGATTAACCAAGGAGACATTGCTTCTTTTGTTAAAACATGCAGATTAGATAACTTTTTTGTCGTGTATTTTTATATAAACTAGATTGTAATGTGAATAATATCACTTGCCCTATGAATGGTATGGTAATTCTTCAGACATTTGGATTCCGACTGGTAAGCATAACCAGTACAAGCACTGTAATGAGTAAATGTGAATAACGTATTGGCATTTCAGAATGAATTTGTTCCAAATATTGCCCTTCTGCTGGTTCTGATTATAGCGATTCGATTAATTGGTTTTGTAGCTTTTTCTATACGAGCTTCGAAGAAACGCTAGTGAAATTTAATTTTAGGTAATTTGTTAATTAATCTGAAAATTAAATGTGGAAATGGAAAAAATTGAGTTCAAGAATAAATCTTAAATTATGCAGTTCGAAACGTCTCTAATTTTTTTTTCATCCAGAAATACGAATTGAGGTAACAGAACAGATAAGATCATCCGCTAAATCGGAAAGTCTAGCTTAAATTAAGCGTTATATAACAACGTTAGGGTAATTAAGTTCAACAAAACACACTTGCTACGTTCTATGGTGAGTACCCAGAATTGAAGTGAAGTTTGCAGAAATCTTTTTTATTCATGGGATTTATTTATCACCATTACAAATTTGTCGACAGACAAAAAGCGACTTTCCGCTTGAAATTAAAAGCAAGCCTAAGTCAGAAATAAGGATATTTTTAGAAAACAATTTACAATGTAAAGTAAATACATACCTCCTCTAAACGTTTGTTAATGCACATGAAATATAATAACCCCTGTAATAATTCGAAAGGTTTACTTCACTGCAAAACACTATCAATTTTACATTAACTATGACTATGGATGCTTACCCCTGGTATTCCTCTAGATTCACATTCCGTTAGTTGCTTTTTAAATTTTTTCACTTTCTGGAATGTTACTAAATATTTATAAAATTTAATTGTATCATAAAAACTAATTACTTCATTGTAGCGTTCCACCAAAAAGTCTTTTAACTTGTCAGCGTCAAAACTGTGAGTTCTCTTCTGAAAATGAGAATAAGTTCAATTAATACTTTATTAAAAATTTGCGTTGACTTACTTCGACAACACCGTATTTGCTGTATGCGCATAAAGTGCGGTTCCACTAGCAATTTAAAAAATATATCATTACTACAACGAAGTTTATTCTTTAATTGATAAAGTAAAGATAAAGATAAACTCACCTTAACTTCTATTTCAGTTGCAGCTATGAGGGGTTTTATTTTTTCACATTCTTTGTAATGGCTTTCCAACTACGATCAAAAATAGAAAATAAAGGTAAAAATACAAGTTAAGTCTAGCTATTAGCTTACCTCGTACTCAAGTTTAGCTTTGCCGCTACAGTACTAATGTATAAAAATTAATAACATCGATTACCATTGTGTTATTTGGCTACACGTTTTATATTCTCACCTCTTGCTTAGGCGTATATTTTCCATAATATTTTCCGTCAATTTCTTTTTCAAGAACTACGCACAAGAGCACAATGCAAATAAAGTAGCGCATAATTTGATGGCTTTTCTAATTTAGCGTTGCTTTAATGTGGAAGTCGCGCACTTGTACTGAACACGAACAAAATTGCAAGTAGA
Organism: Pachymerium ferrugineum; assembly: GCA_034686365.1. NCBI lineage: Eukaryota > Metazoa > Arthropoda > Chilopoda > Geophilomorpha > Geophilidae > Pachymerium > Pachymerium ferrugineum. The sequence continues at coordinate 11,005 of JAQGAS010000731.1, read as the reverse complement.
AGTTTAATAAAAGTTGAGCTATGTGTAAATTCATTGCTATGTTAGCATAGGCACATTCCATACCATAAAAGAGGTGCAACCACTATTGATAACACAGGAAATCAATAGAAACTGCATCGATTCACTCGAATTTCAAAAGTTTTCTTATGGTAATAGTAAACATGATTTCCATTACAAAACGTGACCTTCAGCTGCTTCAATCCCCATTATTAATACATAAAGAAATTGCCACTGAAAATGTGCTAACAAATATGCATAGTGACTCACGAGGTAACGGGTGAGACTGTACATGTAAGTTATACAGTCTGTAGTGCTGATTCGTGGCATAATGTCTCATCAAGTGCTTTTTGCTAATGAGGAGGGGATATCGCTATTCCTCATAAATCTGACGTGATAACCGGTAAAAGATATCTAAGGCGATTGATTATGTGTAAAAGGGAAACAAGAGTTATCTTTCAATCTGTTAAAACTAATTTTAATAACTAACAAAGTTAGCATAAAAAAAACTACATTTTAAAAGCTATTATATCTTTTGATTTTAATAATTTCTGTTTAGTTGAGTAGATTACTGCTTGGATAAAGTTACGATCAAGGATAAGGATTAGGGCAAAGCTACGGCAAAATAAAATCAAAACTTATTTTCTGGACTTTAAATGTCATCTTTTTAAGCTGTTTACCTTTTGAACAGCTTTGCACATGCATTCATAGAATTTTTCTTTCTGTAAAATAAAAGGAACTTACAAAAAATTAAATTACTTCTTAAAATAGTTGACTAAACCCCATCTGGATGGGATGATTCGCATTGACTCAAGGATTCGGTCATTTCTTTTTTTGCCTACATTGGTTAAAGTCAGTATAAAGTTAGCTTTTAAATATTTGAAGCTCTTACTTCATCTGTGCTTAATCTAGATGTAAAAAATTGTTTTAGTTTCTCAAAATCGAAGCTGTCTTTACTCTCCTGAAATATTACGTGGTTAATCATGTTAACTTATTTTCCTTCCAATTGTTCAAACCTTCATGACTCCTAGTTTGTCAAATGCACAAAATGCAATTTTTTGCTAATTACAAACAAAAGCAAATTATTAAAATTGTCAGGATTAAATTAGCCAAATTTACTTTATTAGACGAATTTAATTCTTTAAACTCCTCTGAATCCCTACAAGCTTTTTGGTGGACACTTCCCTAAATTTTACAAAATGTTTGATATAAATTTTCAGTGTTCTTTGTCTCAAACCAAATTACCTCTGTTGCTATATTTCTAATGTCAGCGCAGTTCTGAAAAAAAAAAAAACGTATTTATAGGTATATTATTGAAAACTTGGCTGACTAACCTGATCGTCCTCTGCCGACACACAGCATGAACTTAAAAACGCAATTAAAATTATGCAGGCCTTCATGATACGTTTCCGAATTATTGCTTAGTTCACTCAATCAATGAGTCGTATCCAGCTGTAAAACGTTTCTATAAGTATTTCAAAGTTTAAGTTGAGATTAAAAAACAGATGGACTACCGATAAGCTGAATTAGTGAGCTGATCGAAAATTTTCTAATTCAAGTCAATCCACATCACCCCAAATCAGACCTTAACGAAGTCATTGGGTAAAGTACATTTTTCTCCCGTTTCTTTACAGGAGAATTTTGAACGGTTTTGATCTAGGATTAAACCGATACCATGTGGTGATTTGACAGCTTCCACCTGGGACACTTCTGAAGGAACCACCTTTGCGCTCATTTAATTAGCTGTCAATCTACAGACAGACATTACTTAACAAGTCAACAATTGAGAGTGGGAGAGAAATAACCATGGTTAGGGTTAAATTTTAAACATTCATCAAGAAAAAAAAATTAGCTTACACTAAATAATGCTTAAACCTACATGCACACTCACTGAAGTTTATATGGCTTCCCGAGCAAAATAAAATTGCTTTTGACTCACGGATGTAAATTCCTGAAATCCTTATTGATGCTATACACTATACAATACAAAAACTACAAACGCCATGTAAATTATTGCCCTTCAAACTCAGCTTGCATTTTATAGAAATGTTGCGTAAGTTTTTTTTATATATATTTATATACAAAAAAGCCAAGTCACTCTTCACTAAATCGCAACTTTCCTGCATTACAATCTGATTTTAGGATTCGGAAAGTAGGTAAATTTTACGCTACCTGAAGTATCCCAGTTGGCTTGAAGACGAAAAAAATAACTTTTCCCTTCGGAAATTCGTAAAGCTGGCTCAATTCACACAAATTTCGAAAAACTTTTGTGGTATAGTAAAGATGATTTTCCATTCCACTTGACCTTCAGCTACTTCGAATACCAACCAATATTGACACATGAAGAAGTTTCCACTGCTAATGCATTAAAAAAATTTGCACAACAACTTTACGTAATATCGGGTAGAATTCCGCAATGATTTGTGCACCGTGAATGCCTTTATACTTATTTAACCGCGAGGTTCCTTCATATCAGCTAAAAAGTGGATGACTATTTTCTTATATAAATGACGTATTATTGTATACGTTTTGTTTTATTCCAGCTGGAATAAAACAAAATGTCAGTATTTACTAGTCTATTTTTGAAAACTTGGTTAACTTACTTGATCTTCCTCTGCTAACCCATAGTGTGTATTATTAATACCCAAAGAAATTGCCACTGAAAACATTTTAACAAATTTGCGTAGGGACTCACGTGTAATTTACAGTGCTCATTCGTGGCATAATGTCTTCTCATCAAGTGCTTTTACTAATAAGGAGGAGAAATGGCCATACCTCATAAATGTGACGTGATAACCAGTAAAAGATAACTAAGTCGATTAATATGTGTAAAAGAAAAATAGTGTTATTTTGTTGTTTTAAATTTTACTTTGCGAGAACTAATTTTAATAACGAACAAAGTTAGCGCAGAAATAACTACATTTTGAAAGCTATTATACTTTAGATTTCAATAATTTCCGTTAAGTTTAGTACATTACTGTTTGGACAAAGTTACGGTGAAGGGTTAGGGCAAAGCTACAGCAAATAAAATCAAAACTTATTTCCTGGACTTTAAATATCATCCTTTTTAGCAATTTACCTTATGAACATCTTTGACCATGCATTCATAGAATTTTTCTTTCTGTAAAATAAAAGGAACTTACAAAAAATTAAATTACTTCTTAAAATAGTTGACTAAACCCCATCTGGATGGGATGATTCGCATTGACTCAAGGATTCGGTCATTTCTTTTTTTGCCTACATTGGTTAAAGTCAGTATAAAGTTAGCTTTTAAATATTTGAAGCTCTTACTTCATCTGTGCTTAATCTAGATGTAAAAAATTGTTTTAGTTTCTCAAAATCGAAGCTGTCTTTACTCTCCTGAAATATTACGTGGTTAATCATGTTAACTTATTTTCCTTCCAATTGTTCAAACCTTCAGGACTCCTAGTTTGTCAAATATACAAAAAACCATTTTTTTTGGCTAATACAAACAAAAGCAAATTATTAAAATTGTTAGGATTAAACTAGACAAATTTACTTCAGCTTTGCTGATGCCAAATGAATCCAAACAAGCTTTTGTAAAGACATTTGCCTAAATTTTACAAAATGTTAGATTTAATATTTTCGAACTATTTTTCTCCAACCAAATTACCTCTTCTGACAATTTTTTCAAGTCAGCGCAGTTCTGGAATAAAAGAAAAACCTATTTTTAGGTATATTTTTGAAAACTTGGCTGACTTACTTGATCGTTATTAGCCAACACGCAGCATGAACTTAAAAACGCAATTAAAATAATGCAGACCTTCATGATACGTTTTCGAATTATTGCTTAGTTCAATCAATGAGTGGTATCCAGCTATAAAACGTTTGTGTGATATCTCAAGCAAAATAAAAATGCTTTTGACTCATGGATGTAATTTCCTGAAATTCTTATTGAAGCTATATGCAACACAAAAACTGCAAACGCTATGTGAATTATTGCCCAAATCTCTTAGCTTGCAAATCATTTCACAGAAATGTTGCGTAAGTCTTTATATTTTATTCATTCTTCACTAAATCGCCACTTTCCTGCATTACAATCTAATTTTTTTCGGAAATTTTACGCTTCCCTAAGTATCCCAGTTACCATGAAGGTTAAAAAAATTTTTTTTTGTCTTAGGAAATCCGTAAAGCTGGTTCAATTCACACAAATTCCAAAAATATTTTATGTGATATAGTAAACATGATTTCCATTCCAAAACTTTATCTTCAGCTGCTTCGAATTCCAACCATTATTGATATATAAAGAAATTTCCACTGCATTAACGAATTTACACAGCGACTTTACATAATATCGGATAGAATTGTGCGCAAACGTTTTGATTGGCCGTGAATGCCTTTATATATGACCGCGAGTATAAAGTCATGTGTCTTCGTGTCATGGTGTCTCATCATTTGTTTTCATGGTAGCTAAGATGAGGGATGCCCTACATCCTTATAAAAATGACGTAATAATCGGTAAAGATCTCTAGAGAGTTTGTTAATTCAAATTTTAGACTGGGAGAACTAATTTTAGTAACTAAAAAAGTCAGTACATAAACAACCGAATTAAAAATTATTACAACTTTTAAGTGTTGTAACAGTTTCTTTCGAAAAAATTCCGTTAAGTTTTCAGTATGAAGGAGGCCTTGGGCAAATCTGCGGTAAAATAAAGTCAAATCATAATATTTTCTGGGCCAAATGTCACACTTTACCTTCTGGAAAGTTTTGATAACGCAATCCACATAATTTTCTTTCTGTAATAGAGCAAACTTAAAATAAAAAAAAAATATACTCCTGAAATAAGGATTCACCCCATCTGGATGCGATGTCTCGCATTGAGTCGAAGATTCAATTATTTCTTTCCTTAACTACAATTGATATGTCAGTAATATTTCAAAGTTATATTTCAAAATGGTTGAGCCCTTACTTCTTCATTGCTCATTTTTGATCTTATGAACTGTTTTACTTTTGCAAAATCAAAACTGTCTTTACTCTCCTGAAATATAACGTGGTTAATCGTATTGCTTTTTTTTTCTTCCACTTTGTCAAACCTTCAGGACTCCTAGTTTGTCAGCTATGCAAATACCAACTTTTTGCTAATTGCAAACAAAACCAAATTATTAAAATTGTTAAGAATAAATTAGTCAAATTTACTCCATCTTTATTTCCCAAAGAATCGATACAAGCTTTTTGATGATCAGTTCCCTAAATATTATAAAATTTTCAATTTAATATTTTCAAATAAAATTTATGTACCTCTTTTATCATTTTTTTAACATCGTCGGCGCAGTTCTAGAATAAAACAAAACGTATTTATTGGTCTATTTTTGAAAAGTTAGTTAACTTACTGGATCTTCCTCTGCTAACCCATAGTGCGCGCTTAAAAACAACGTTAAAAGAATGTAGACCTTCATGGTTCTCACTGTAAGTTCACTCGATGTAAGCTGCTGCAGGCAAACAGTTCTTTTAAGAGAATTTCATGAATTAAAAACAGTTTCCGACGAGCAACAATATAAATTAATTGAAAACAGTTTAAGGATATTTTATAGGTCTGTGAACAACCCCCCTCATCATGTTTTGACCCAGTTGACGTTTCTCATCTGTGCCCAAGAGACTTTTCTTTAAGTGATTGACTCGTTCTCATTGTACAGTATTAGCAGTTCTCGAGCAGTGTTTGATGTATCAAGATGAATGAGAAGTGAAGTTGTGCTCTTTTTCCTCAGTGCGATACAAATTCATTGCAGTTAAGTCGCACAAATACAATATTATTCTACTTTAAGTTTAAATGTTAGATAATTGTTACCTCAAACGTAGACTTCAGCTTCTGGGGTTTAAATGAGGCAACACCGAAATAAAACTTTTTTTATACCAGAAAAAAAATTATTCAGTAAAATTAAATAACCGGAAGTTGTGTTTTACAATTTCTTTTTTCAATAGTTGAGAGCTTGAGGATTTCCGGTTAAAAATACTTTTTTGTCAGTTTTCATTCCAAGAAATATCATTGAATTGAATATTACATAATTCTATGTCTCGTTTATAGTGACAACTTCTGTAATTACTTCACCCACTTTAATTTGCATTGTGAGAAAATTTAAATTAAATAAATATTTTGTACAATATGTTCAAGTAGTGCACAATTCATAAAGAATTCAAACTAAAAATTATGCTTTGTTTTAATTTATTTAACTTTTAAAAGTCATGTACATGTACATGTATGTGTCATAAAACACTTCAATTTAGGGATTACCAACCGCAATGCTGAAAAATATTTTATTTTTTAAATAAATGCATTTTTAAACTAATAAAATGGATTACTACCTTATTCATAATTCTGGCTGTACAGGTGCTGTACTCCAATCCCTGAAAACCAAGTGTGAATTTTATTATCGTATCTTCACATTAATAATTTTATGTGTGAGAAGTAATTTTCATTATCCTTACCCCAGTTGGATTTTCTGATTCGCATGTTGACAAATCTTTTTCAATTTCCTTTTTCGTCTGAAATTAATCTTGTATAAAATTTCATCCATTTTTAGCTATAAATATTACATTTTCGTTCTTGACTCTTGCCAAAATGAATTTTTTCGTTTTTTCAAAGTCAAAGGAATCGCCACTGTCCTGCATTACAATAGGTTGATAATATTATGATCTAGCAAGTACATAAATAATGACAGTATACCTTCAGTATCCCATATGCCTTGCAGACGCAAAAAACCTCATCTACCTGATTTACATAGTGTTAATAAAAAGCACTTTAGAAACATTTTAACCCAATACTTCTTTTCTGTTGTCATGGCATTTGTTTATTTCCTCCTTATACTAAGACAAGATAAGTCAAAACTCATAACCAAATAAATTAGTGCTAACAATTTTACCTCGTCTGAAAAAAATGGGGATTCTTGGCAATTCTTGAAAAGCACAAAATTTTAAAAAAAAAAATCATATCTTCAAAACTCTACTTACTCCTGTGTTGTTCTGTGCAGCAACATAAACACACTGGGTGGTCACGAGCAGCAGAAAAGTAGCAACATTACTCATCATTGTGTCTTGAAGTTTGGATTAAACGTTCTTGCTGTAAATATTAATTTTAAAGAAAAAGGTAAAACAGAAACTCATTATACTGCAATAAATTGAACAGAAATTCAAACATGATTTTGTTACTTTAGTTTGCTGAATACCCAAAAGCAGTCGTCGAAAGTTTTCTAGAATCGCGCACAAACGCCAATGCAAATAAAGTAGCGCTTATATGTTGCCTTTTCTAGTTTAGAGTTACGTGGGTGTAGTCACGCACATGCACTGTCCAATGGTGCAAGTAGAAGTTTTAAAATGTATTAACTACCTGTATATTTATTGCTAGGTTACAATATGAGGTGCAACTACTATTGAAACTCAGGAAATCAATAAAAACTGAATCAATTCACACGAATTTCAACTTTTTTATGGTAATAGAAACATGATTTACATTACAAAACGTGACCTTCAGATGTTTCGAATACTAACCCACATTAATACACAAACAAATTGCCCCAGGTAATATGACTAAAGAATTCAGAGTAAAATTTATGCTGTGCTTAACTATAATTTATTTAACTTTAAAAAGCCTTACATGTCATAAAAAAACTTCAGCTCAGGCGTTACCAACCGCAATTCTGAAATATTTTATTTTTTTTTTTGAATAAAGGTATTTTTAAACTATTAAAATAGATTACTACCTTTTTCAAAGTTTTGGCTGTACAGTTGTAGTACTTCATTCCCTGAAAACCAAGTGTGAATTTTAATATCTTACTTACATTAATGTGTGCGAAGTAATTTGCATTATCCTTACCCCAGTTGGATCTTCTGATTCACAAGCAGTAAAATCTTTTTCAATTTCTTTTTTCGTCTGTAATTAATCTTACATAAAAATTTTATCTATTTTTAACTTTCAAATGTTACATCTTCGTTGTTGACTCTTGCCAAAACAAATTTTTTCGTTTTTTCAAAGTCAAAGGAATCGCCACTGTCCTGCATTACAATATTGTTGATTATGATTCAGCAAGTAGATAATATATGACGGTACCTTAAGCGTCCCAGCTGCCTTGAAGAAGCAAAGAATAGCTTTTTCCTGAAATGTAGTTTGTTAATAAAAAAAAAAACCTTTTAAAATCATTTAAACCCAATACTTCTTCTTTGTTGTCAGCTTCGCATTTTTTAACTACATCCTTGTACTATGACAAAAAAGTAAAAATTATAATCAAATAAATTTGTGCTAACGATTTTTACCTCGTCAATAAGTATTTGGTGGTCTTGGCAATTCTTGAAAAGCACAAGTTAAATGAAATTATATTTTTAAAGTTCGACTTTATATACTTACCCCTGCGTTCTGTGCAGCAACATAAACACACTGGATGGTCACGAGCAGCAAAAAAGTAACGACTTTACTCATCATTATGCCTTGAAGTGTGTGGATGCTAAAATGTAAACGCTTCTTGCTGTGCATCTACTTTTATAGGAGTGTAAGGTAAAACGGAAAGTCATTACCGCAATAAATTGAACAGGAATTCAAAATTGCAACAGCAAAATTTTGTTGCATAATGATAATCACTTTAGTTTGCTGAATACGCAAATGCTGCTGTCGAAAATTTAATGATGTGGGTTTAAGTTTAAATGTTAGATAATAGTTACCTCAAACGTAGACATCAGTTCTGGGGTTTAAATGAGGCAACACCGAAATAAAACTTCTTTTATACCACAAAAAAAATTATTCAGTGAAATTATTGGAAATAAAATTTTAAATAACCGGAAGTTGTGTTTTACAATTTTTTTTTTCAATAGTTGAGAGCTTGAGGATTTCCGGTTAAAAGTACTTTTTTGTCAGTTTTCATTCCAAGAAACATCATTGAATTTAATATTACATAATTGTCTGTCTCGTTTATAGTGACAACTTCTGTAATTACTTCACCCACTTTAATTTGCATTGTGAGAAAATTTAAATTAAATAAATATTTTGTATGTTCAAGTAGTGCACAATGCATAAAGAATTTAAACTAAAAATTATGCTTTGTTTTAATTTATTTAACTTTTAAAAGTCATATATGTGTCATAAAACTGACAAATTACTTCAGGAAAAACAACTTTGTTAATGTATTCCCCGTCTGAAAGCATTTTGTGCAAGAACTATAATCTGAATGAAATTTTATTGTTTTATGTAAGCTTTAGCTGCAGCATACAAACAAATGAAAGAATTTCAATAGTGAGTTTTTTATTTTTAAAAAATATCCCTCTGATTGCAATTCTATCATTTCCTGTACAAACATTTAAATACTCTTTTACTGATGGAGGTTTTGACTTGCCTAAAAATATTCCTACAAGGAGAGGTTTCTTTAATATTGTATTTAAATTAGTCACCATTATTAAAATTGGTCAAAATTACATGGAATGCGTGTCTGTATCGTCATCCTCATCGTTACTTGAGTTATAATCGGACAATTCACCAGGTACGACGCCAGCAGCAGTTTAAAAAAGTTGGTCATAACTGCTGTTGAATAACCTCATATCAAAAGGTTTTTCAGATCCAATATTTACTAAAGAAAAGTTATTTTTTTACTTTGGGTTTTTTTCAGGTACTGATAGGTTGTTTACATGCTGGCGTAGCAAATTTGAAAAAATAGTCCTTCTTCCTCCATCTGGAAGAGGGATGAAATATTTTTTTTACAAATCGACGTTTCATCACTTCATCTGTCTTGCGGTCGGTTGTAGCTCCAATAAAAACTACTCGCTCGGAGGAGTGGTTACACACGTAGAAATAAAGGCTTTGAATTATACCAATATATGTGTGAATTGTAATATATGTGGATGGAAGCTAATAGCTGCCGTTAGTGCAGTTAGTTACAGTAGTCCCATTAACAGATAATTTTATTCTGTTATCCCCCACAGCTACCAAACATAAGCAATTTCCTGCCTCCATTTTCAGAACTGAAATAGTGGGTTGTATGATAAAGTGAGGAAATGAAATCGGCCTCACAGTCAGTACTGCACCATTCCTGTGTGACGAACTGAGAGGTGACCGTTATAGGGCCAGCCCCTCCGTTTAAACTTTATTTTCTAAACAAGCTCAGTTTACAGGAATTTGGAGTCCATGTGACCCCTCCTCTCTTACATACTAATTTCTTCACTCTACAAGTTTGAAACTCTCCAACATAAACACACAACACACAACTCCTCTGAACTGCATTTTTGTTTTATGTAAGAGAAGCTTCAATTTTACTCATTGTTCCACTCAAGTTGCCAAAAAATATATATATTTTGGCAGATATATACCTGCATTTATAAGCTTATGTCCAAAATGTCTTCATGCAACCACATCACAAAAAAGATTGATTCATAGTAAAGTAATGATTTTATATTTTAATATGCAAATTCATTGAAATATGAGATTATTACTAATTTTTAATTTTTTAATAAAAAAATGTTATATAATTTAAAAAAAATTTTTTTTGAATAACAAATAACATGACTTTCTTTTTAAATACCTTACTAAAGGTGTTATATAACTGTTAATGGTGTAATATATACATTATTATGGTGTGAGTTTACAGCCATAGTTAATAAAAGGTGTTTTAACCTAACATCCAACTTCAGGTGTCATTTTATACCTATTTAAGGTGTAATGGTTGAAAAAGGTTTTTATATTTACACCTTCAGTAAGAAGGAATGTGTTTTGATTTTTTTAAAATTTTTTAATTTCTGTTTAAAACTTAGAATTGTCAATAACCAAAAAATTTTTGGACAATTTTAATTTTTGAATTTTGTTTTCATAGAATAGTCAAAAACTAAAATTTTTGGATAAGTTTGTAATATTCAGAATCTGAAAAGAACTGAACCAAGTTTTTTAGTTATTAAATCGAGAGAGTGCGCTAGCAGTCTCCGCCAAGCAAGCTTTAGCTTTATCGGAGAGGCAAGCACTCTATCTTATCTGGTGACTTCAAGGCTTAGCCTTGTAGCTTTATGTTCTCAGCTCATGTTC